>JZSA01001615.1:0-30429 GCA_000956155.1 Cotesia vestalis
TGTATAAAAAAATTTTTAATTGGTGACATTCATAAAAGTTGATAAATTTTATTTTCTTAAATGTTTGAAATCATCATCAATATTATAAATGTTGTTATCTAATATTAATATTGTTTATCTGAATTTGCTCGCTAAATTAAAAATTGACCACTGTCAATTTTATTATTAACTATGATCTCCAAAAAATATTTACAATAATAAAGGAAATAATTAAGGGATAGTAACAGTTATTATCAAAAAGTATAATAGTTATCACCTAAGCTAACTTAAATTTTATATAAAAAATCATTTAATAAAAATAACTACTATCATAAATAATTACTACAATAAAAATGAAAAATATTACGATACTTTATTGCGAAACTTCTATTATATGATAATTAATTCTAATTATAAGATTATAAAATTAATCATTTCATCACTGGAAAATTTTATTATCTCAAATAATTATCACAAAAAATTTCGTTTTGTAGATAATATAATTTAATTCTTTTTTCAAAAATTCAATAAATTTGAATTTTACAAGCATGGTAGACATTGAAACTTCAATGATCCACTGTTCAATCCAGGTGATAAAAAATAAATTATTATTTATTGAAGCTCGATTTTCAGACTATGTTTCTATATGTCATAGATAAATGATGAATATCTACAGATAGTGAACATTGACTTACATTTCACAACTTATCATCGTAATCCATCATTTCAAAAATGCATTAATCTTCGTATAATTCCGATCGTTTGATAACCTTTTCAGACTTTACACGTAATATCACTGAGTGCAATTTCTTACGCAGTAAAAAATTTTGCGTCAAAAAATTTTGTGTTAAATTTTTAACCCGTTTTGTGTTAATTTAACAGAATAAATGTTAAATTTACACGTGAAAGTATATTTAAATAATAAATTAATATTACAAGTGTAAAGTTTTATATTTTTTTAATGGCAATTAGTGAAATTTCACTCACTATAATAAATTAAAATTAAATAATATAAGAATCAATTTTTCTACAGCAAAATAGAAGTATAAAAAATTATTATAAGATTTCAATTTACATACAATCAAGTGCATTACCCATGGGAAATGAAAAACTTAACGAACTGTTGTTTATACTCAAGCTTAAAATTGGCTTGAATCTTACTCTACTATACACTTACCGGAAATTTAACTTAGTGGAATGTAAAGGTTGAAAAATGAAAGTATAAAATAGAAAGATAATTTTTTTTAATTTAATAATTTTTTGTTTAATTAATCAATGAAATCTATTTTCATAATCATAATATACAAACAATGTTAAATGTCAATCTTACATCGGAGATGATAACGTCATTGAATTTTATCAATCGTTAAATAAAAAATCTCGTCTCGGCGATAAGTATAAGCTTCTAATTGATTATTATTACATTTTTGTTATAAAATTTCTGATAACACTCGAAAAAATAGAGCAATGAAATAGTGTAGTTAAATTATAAATAAAAAAATTTTAGCAAATTTTAATTGCTTTCGCATGAAAAAATTGCACTCGAGGGCGATGTCACGTTAAATATTCTTCACAACACTTGGAAATTTATGTAATCTCTGTAGGCACTCATTTTATGCATAAGAGAGTAGAAATTCTAGGGTGTCATATCGTTTTATGACAGTTAACTATTTACAACTCAATTAGGTCATAAAATAACTATTTTTAGAAAGTTTATTATGTATTTGCAATTAAT
The DNA here is from genome assembly GCA_000956155.1 of Cotesia vestalis. Classification (NCBI taxonomy): domain Eukaryota; kingdom Metazoa; phylum Arthropoda; class Insecta; order Hymenoptera; family Braconidae; genus Cotesia; species Cotesia vestalis. The sequence continues at coordinate 1,715 of JZSA01001615.1, forward strand.
TAATTAATTAAAAGTACGTTCGTTTTTAAAAATTGCTAACCTAAATTCTTATAAAATTTGAAGCAATTTATTTGCACAGCGGAAACAATGCAAAAGTGGTCATCAGAGGAATATTTTTAATTAACCTGAAAACAATCTAAAAACTTGCATTCTACCGGTCTGATAGTGATAACTGCAATTACAATCATCCTCAACTTGCATTTAAAGTGCTCCGAAATCTAATCGTATGTTAAAAACATGTTTGCTATGTTGAATAAATTACCAAGTTATATCTATATCTGTAAATTAAGAATAATTTTTCACGGAAAAAAAGTTTTTTCTATTTTTTAAACGAGTTCACTTTGATTAAAATTGTTTGCTATCAAAGTTTCTTGTTTATTTCTACAAATTACGTATTAATGATGATTTAAGATCATAAATTATAAGTCATTTAATGATTAGATTGACCCGATATCAAATCAGTGTGATAATTTAAAAATTTTTATCAATAAGATTTTTAAGCGACTTTTTATCTAACTATAATAGTATTTTTTCAATAAAATAAGAGTTACGTACTGTTTAGATAAAGATAGCTTTATCACTTATACCCATCAGTAGTTAATGAATAAAATCAATATTATACAATTTTCTTCTTTCATCAGCATTTTAAAGTTAAGCTATGAGAATAAATTTTTTTTTTAGCTAACTATTTAATTTTAATATTAATTACAATGTAAAAGTTTCTGTCAACAAAAAAATGAAGAAATTTTTTACCTAATTTTGAGCTACATTTATTTTTATATTCACTATAAAAATTTCATGACATTAAAGTTAGCTGTCACTTCATACTTGTTTTAATTTTTTTTTTAACAAATACATTATAACATAAAAAAATTATTAAAAAATGGACTTGTAGAAATTTTAATAAATTAAAATGCAATTTTTTAAAAATAATTTTTTATCAAAGAAAATTAAAAAATTATCAAGTGAAAATTTCATCACTTCTAATGATGGAAAAAAAAAAAGGAGATTTAAACTTTTTTAATTCAGAATTGAATTAATATTTAAATCGAAAGGATCATAAGGGATAAGCCGGGTTAGAAAGTCTCGAAAAATTCAAATAAATTTTTTATAGGATTTCTTAATGAATTTTCACGGCTTTCAATTAATTTGAATAAATAAAAATGCCTCTTCTCGTCCAATAAAACCGATTAAACAAAAAATTATTAGGCTCTGTGAATTGATAGTATTCACATGAGCCCGCCAATGGCAAGTCTCATAATCGTCAACCAATGAGGAACCTTGAATCCTCGAGTATTCTACCAATGGTCACTGTAACGTTATCAATTTGGACTGCATATAACTACGACTTGTTAAACGTTTTAGGGTCATTCGGTAGAGTGGCAGGCTTACAACTGCCACTTTTTGATTTAACCGGACAATAATACTGTCATTAAATTTTTATTTCAACCGAATGAGTCATTTTATTTGTAAATTATAAAATAATAGTGTCAATTTAAAATAGTTTATAATTATAAATTGAATTAAACTTCAAAAGCTAAAAGTATTGTTGTGTGACCTTTAAAATGTTCTCACTTATTTTATTGTTGACGGCCGGTTTGGCTTGTCAAGCTAATGCTCTTAACATCATACCAACCCCGGAAAAATCAGATTTGTGCGACAGGTAAATTTAATTATTTTTCAATTATATCACTGATGTATTATCAATTATTATTAACTTGGCTTTTAATAAATTTATTCGATATTCACTTATCATTATTTTGTTAGAAAAAAAAAAATTGATTTTAAAAATTGGAGTCTAAAAATTTAATAAAATATAATTTTAAAAATTTTTCTAGTAATAATATTTATACAAATATTAATTTTTGAAATAATTTTTGTCTATTTTATTATTCTGTATCAGTAAATTAAAATAAATTGACATCTAAATGTAAACAATAAAAACATTTAATATTTAACTGTCATTGTTTCTATACAAATAATGGAGCTGCACTCTTAAATCGGATGTGAATTATCAAACTTTTATATTTCATCCTGATAAAATGTCAAGTTCACATGATTCGACGTTTCCTTTTTTGATAAAATAATTAAATTAAATATTTTAGCGAAAATATTTTGAAAGAAGAGCATCTATTTTTTAATATAGCACATTGTAATTAATTTTTAAAACTAAATATAATTGTAGCTGACGAATAATTTAATTTTCTTAATAATGACGTCAAGCTTATACTTTAATACTATTAACCTATAGTATTGCACGAAGAAAACCTCGTAATTGTTCAAACTTGGTTATTGTCCAAGTAAAAGCAATTATGTAAGACCGCTTACTTTAACAAAACAACCATATATAACCAGGAAAACCGCATCGACGATAGATATACAATGCAGCGATTACTTAATCTCTAATTTTATTTATTTTGATAAATGCAATTAATTATTGAGTCAAATAGGAAAATTAATTTTAAATTCTATGAATTTTCACACTGATGAAAAATTAACTCAATTCAAGTGAAAAAATCTCTAACCAAGAACATCGTATTAGAAATTTAAACTATTTTAAATTTCTGTTCCGTCTTTCCAAAAAAAATTTACTAATTTTTCAGACTTTTCATTTAATTAGAATCTTAAATTCATTATTAAGTCGGAAATTACCATTTTTGCATAAATTTAAACGTATTGATTTTATTTGGTAAAATAATTCTTAATAATTGACTGAAAATTATTCCCATTCTGGTATACAATATAGAAATTTATTATAGCTTTATGTACCTAGACTATGATTAATACCTCTAGACTCAACAAGTTAAATTAAATTGTTTGTAGGAATTTCCAATCGTTAAAGATCTAGACATATGCTAAATGCTTAAAGAATCTGTTTGCATATCAGTAGCTTTTATAATACAATAAATTTAAAATGTATTTAAATAAGATATTTGCAGGATTGTAAATTTAATATTTAGCTTGCAAATAGTTTGGTCTATTTTCTATTATTTTGCTCCAGACAACTTATCCTAGTTCAAGATATATTGTAATTATCTGTCTAGCCAGGTATGGAATTTCTAAATTATTGTCTGACTCGACTGAAGGCCCTGCTCTAAATTGCTATGCTATTTGTTACCAAATTTTTCATTTCAAGAAAATATGTTTAGTTTAAGTAAATTAAACTTGATCCGAAAATTTTTTTACAAAATTATTGTTTATGATTCAGGTTAATTTCTTTATTAGTATAAAAAAAAATAGAAAAACTCGATTTTATTAATTAAGAAGATGTTCAAGTCATTAATTTTTTATAAAAGCTCAACCAATCTAATTGACTTCATAACACAACTTCAAAAAAATACATCCGTCTTATAGAAGTATATTAATCTTTATTTCTTAATTACCTCCTTGTTAGGAAGCTCTGGAATATTTTACCGGTAAATAAAACTCTCGTTTTTTCATATTTACTTCCTCAAGTCTTATCCTTAAATTACTTTATCATATCCATCTCTCGACCTTCATAAATCAAAATATCATTTCCTACGCTGTCCTAAAGATCCCAATGAAAATTTAACCTGAAGAACGGAAGCATCTGAGAAACCCAGAAAGAAATTAAATTCACAGCATGCTTCAGAAATTTATTAAGTCAAGATCATATGAACCAATTAATTTCAACTAAACAGTGACTGAGAAAATTTACTGCCAAATTTTGAAACTTTAGTCAGCTAATTTAGAAAAATTTTCCTGGGGTATTACCGGACGTTATTATTAGAAAAACCGGTTTTTTTTTTCTTTATCTATTACATTACGAACTTGTAAATAAACCGATGTGTAGGTCGCTAATCATTCATGCATGATCCATATAAAGTAATATGCCGTACACGAAAACATCTTAATGCTTGCACGTCAACTATATTATAATTAATGTTCTGGTGCTAAATTGTTCAAGATTTATTGTTATTTGTCTTTGTAACTTCTTGTCATAAAAACTTAAAGTCTTAAAAAAAAAAAAAAAAAAAAAAAAAGATTTGTTTTGGTCGAAGTTTTGTCGAATATGAAAATTTAAAGTCTTCAATAAAAAAAAGAATCTCTGAATTTTAAATAAAAATAAAATCAGAAAAAAAACTCTATAAAAACTTCAAAGTTTATCATTTTTGACAAGCAGAACTAGGGCTTCATGCATCACCCTCAACTTTACGTTGAGCGTGTTTGGCAGAATAACAAAATTCTCAATAAACTCAGACCCAGTTTTAAGAACATCAGTGATACCCTAGTTAACTTACCGATCACTGTTGCCAAAACATAAATAATGTAAAGGAAATAAAAACTTAGATGAAACATAAAATAATTTTATTGAATATCTTCGATAGCATTGTGAAAAATGATAACTGATTTTTTTACCAATTTAAACTTTTTATACTCAGAATATTGTTAATATTATTCAAATGATTTTATTTAAGATTACAATCTTGTTATATTTTATTCCGCGTCACATTTCTATTTTATCCAATAACTTCTCCTTCCAATAGGAATAAGATTTAACTGAAAAAAAAAATAAGTAGTCGACTCTATCATCCAGTACATAATCATTAAAGTTTTTTCACCTCTTACGAATAAAAAATATATTATATCCAGTCGTGACATTATTTTTTTGTCCGTTTTTTTTTTTCATCGCTGAAATTCAGCTTTTCCCGTTTTTCACGTCTCCTTATTCGTCCATTTTTTTCGAATTATTTTTCTCGTTTCTAAAATAAAAAATTACTAGATTATGGTAATGATAAGAATAATTTTTCTACCAACTATCTTTTTATGGGTATATGGAATTACATAAAGCATATTAATAAAAATAAAAAAAATTAAATTATATAATAAAAGTATTTTTGCATTTGCATAAATTTGTAGATCTACAGCGAGTAAATAAGTGGATGAAAAGCGGTTTGTAAGAACGGGGAAGAGAGTGTGGGTAATGAGCAGAACAGTCAGACACGTACATCTATTCATTTTGTGGCTTTTGCCGAATACGCGGTTAGAATTGCCGTGTTGGTTGGGACATAGACTTTCATACAATACAATACAATAATATAATACATCACAATAACTTGGCTCTTTCCAAATGATCGAGATCACGAGTTAACCTCTCGCGGAAAATTCAACGATGCATGTTCACATTGATAGGATGAACTATTCTTGCGGTGACGAATTTACGGTTCTCTGCAATTGCCGTTTTCATTGGAATTTGATTTGTCTATTGATGCGATGCATCAGTCAGAGATACGCTCGCTAAATTGTCATTCGATACAATGAAGAACTTTCTACAAACTCAAGCTCGCATACCAGTATTAATATATATCACTCATTACTAATTAAGCCCTTAACTGTGATTTAAATCAAAGGTCAGATTATCGCTAATCAAATAATTGTTTGATATTATTTGTCAAACAAATAAGTGTCGATAATTCTACAATCGAAGATAAATAAATATTAATCATTGAATGGATCGCTCTATTTAACGATTTCAATTCATGGGAAAAAAGTACTCGAATTCCGGTTAACTTTCATATAAATATTACAGAACTTAATGTAGAAAATGTAAAAGCTGCAATTTATAATTTAATATCGAAAATAAGTAATTAGTAGCTGTCACTTTAGTAAATAACGACTCTCTCATCTTAAAAAATTACAGTTTCAAAAAGTAACAAATTTCCGAACAGTAAAAAAAATTCACTATGGGAGAATTTAACATTTGAAACAGCAAAAATTCTACTCTTAAAATATATATTTTACCAGTCCAAGCAAGTCAATAATTATAGTTTCATTTTTAGCATTTCGTTTAAAATTTACCATTTTACTTTGTAAAAATTGACGTTGGTTGTATTAAAAATTCAGTAACTGTATTTTATACTTTTTACATATCATACGATCATTTTTTAAATACGAAATGCTAAATATCAAAGTCAAAATTATTAATTATTATACTTTAACATTCTAGACATTCACATAGCGAATATTACTGTTTGAAATAGTATTTTCTTCCATGTAAAGAATAAATTGTAGCATTTAAACGATAAATATTACATAGTGATTATTAAAATCACGATTTTACCGTTTGAAATGGTAATTTTTAGAAGTTGAACATTACTTTTTATAAATCGACTATTATTTTTACAGTTTACTTTTTTCCGTGAATTTTATTAAATTATCACATATCTTATTTTTTTACAGGTGTTTTTTTGTGTTAACTTGGAAATTAAAATAATATTTTAAAGCTTAATTTTTTCGCTTTTGACAAAAAATAAAAGAAAATTTTTTTGTTAAAAATTTTATTAAAAAATTGAAGGAAAAAAAATCTCACCTAATAGTTTGATATTTAATAACTGACTAGATGAGATATTAAGCTGTGAGAAAATCGCGGGCAACGAGCAAAGTGTGTGTGCCGACACACGAGCGCCAAAAGCTTCATTCACTTAATTCATTCATAAATAAATATATCGTTTAAAAAAAAAACGTCTGATCATATTATATTGGGAAAACGATTAAATGCAAATATTTAATCTCACATTATAATACCATTGTTCATTAAAAAATTATTTTATCACGATATTGTGTGAAATATTCACTCGGATTGACTAGCTCTTGTTAAATTAATACTGCTGAACTATAACGATCGAAATTAAAGTTAATTCAATGAATCAATACTTCTTCGTAGTATAGAAGTGAGTAATGGCCGACTTTTTTCGCACGGGTAACTAATGGAAAGCAATCATCTCAATGTCAGACAATTAAATACGCATTAAGCTCTTGACTGAGAAAATATTGATTTAAGAGTAAAATGGTTGATTCTTAGAATTATTGTTATTAAATATTGAAAAATTTTATCGTACATAGAACAATATTATCATTGGTAATTGTTTACTTCTACCGTTTTAAATTCTGTAGACACAAAAAGTGAATAATCAATTATTGAAATTTTATTTGAGTTGGCGATTCAATTCACTTGCAAATTGAAGAACAAACAAACTAAAACTTTTATTTTTGCCAAGCCATGAGACTTTTGAAATAGAAAAATAGTAATCTGCACATGTTGAGCCGCAAGAGTTTTCGTTCGAGGATTTAGTAACACCCAACTTAAGCAGGGATAAGACCGATGAAAAAGGTTCAAGGAAAGATGTCGTTAAGTTTGTTTTCTTTCGGATTCACTTAACATTTCGTTTAAGCGATGCGAAAATATTTTATTTCTGAAATTAATTGAATTTTTATAGAGTTTTTAATTTTTTTCCAAAGTCCAATTTAATCCGACGATTAATTAAAAATTCTTGCTTATAAAGTATCTGCTTTTATTCTGTATGCATAGTTATTAGTCGACTTAATCTTAAATGTACGTAGTTTCAATTAAACGCAGTTTAATATAATAATAAATTTAATAAATAATAAATAAATTTAATAAAAATAATAAATCTAACACAAAATCTTAAGATTAAGTGTATTCCTTGTATTCTGTATTACATAACTATGTTAGATCACATATCATGTCGGAATTTATAAATGGTTGACAGAAAGTCAGCGAAAAATAAGATGCTAGAAAAATGTAAGAATTTCCGAGTCACGTTGAGATTACAAAATACAAAATCACAATTGAAGATATTCTCATTTTTGCTGCAACTATATTATTTTATTTATTATTGAATAATTAATTTTTAATTTTTATAATAAAAATTATTTTTTAAAAAATTATTAATTTAATAATTTATGCAATTTTTTCAGTCCAATTTATTGCGGCGGAGAATTATTGAAAACTGTCCAATTGGCAGGCGTGTTTCCCGATAGTAAAACTTTCGTCGATCTTTATCAACTGCACGATCCATCAGTGACCTTGACCAAGTAAGTTATAAAATGATATAATATAACATCAATTCTAATAACTCTTGTTTGATTATTTATTACAAAATCAAATAAAAATAATAGATAAAAATATTAATACTACAAACAATTATCTCATCATAATATTTACAAATCAGATTATCTTCTTATCGTAAATAAATTTCGAGTAATTTAATTAAATATTTATTTTGAAAGATAGAAATACGTCTTTGTTTATTTAAACTTGACATTAAAATAACTATAATTACATATTACTAATTCTAATTATTATTTATTTAATTTTAATTCACGTTCAAAAATAAAACACAAAAAATATGATAAAATTTACTGCAACAGAAAAAGATACTCATTTATAAAAATAAAAAAACTTTATTTACTTTATTAGCGCTCTTGAATTGTTGAAGTGTGGTTTTATCGCTCGATTTTACGCTTCAGTATATAAATTGTTATCGATACTATCTTTCACTTTTTCACCGCTCTTCATACTAATTCCCATTTCTTTGATGTATATGTCAATGAAAATAAACAAATACGCCCTTCTGTAGTCAATCGAATTTTTCGCGTAAAAAAGTTTGACTCTGAACATTTACAAAGCAATAAAAATCAGTAACTACTATTTTGACTTTTTACATATTTGTTTCCTATTCTTGATTGAATAAAAATAAATATTGAATCCCAATTGCGTACTTTCAGTATTTTCTTTTCCTAAATATTACCATAACTTGAAAAAAAAAAAAAATAAATATGTGAATACTGCATCTACTGAAATAAAATAATCAATAACTTTTTGAACTATTCAAGCTTTGAAAAGCTCATGTCGGCAACAGGAGGTAAGCCGAATAAAACGCAAGTCTCGAAGTTCGTAACAGAAAACTTCCACAGAAGCATTGACGTACTTCCTTGGACGCCGCCTGATTGGCAATCAACCCCCGCAATACTTAAGCGCATTCAGGACCCGAAATTTCGTGGATGGGCCAATCATTTAAACAACGTCTGGCTGAATTTATCACGGCAAATGTCACCGGATATAATAGCTCGGCCGGAAAGATTCAGTTCTATTCCTCTTGAAAATGGATTTATTGTCCCTGGTGGAAGATTTCAAGGTTCGTGTTATATCGATTTCGAATAAATTTATATATTTATTTACTGCGGAGTATTTTATAAAAAAGTGTTGCCGCTCCTTTATTCAATAAAATAGTGAATTGCGAAGAAAGAGACGTTTCTTATTCCTATTTATTGCAGAAATTTACTACTGGGACAGTTATTGGGTTCTTGAAGGACTTCTTCTCTCTGGTATGAAAGAAACGGCAAAAGGAATCATTTTAAATTTCATATCTATGGTGAATAGATTTGGCTTTATTCCAAATGGTGCTAGAGTTTATTATTTAATGAGAAGTCAGCCTCCTTTACTTATTCCAATGGTGAGTCTGTTTTGAACTTCTTAATTGTTATTATCTTGTGTAAGCTTAAAATTTAATAAAAATCAGAATTTTTATAATCTCTGGACTCTTTCGACTTATTGGAATATTTATCAAAGTAAAATGCACATATATATTTTTAATAATATGGTTAGTAAGGTTCTTTTTAACTTGCAAAAGTTATTATTACATTTATTTTAAAATTGATATTTTAAAAAGTTAGACTGGAGATTGATTTAAGTTTTTTTATTTTTTTTTCACTATTTGATAAATTAAATCCTTTAAAAGTTTTTTGAAGTTGAGATTTAATTTTTAGTAAAAGTTATGATTTCTTTATTGAAATATATTTTTTAAGTGTATTCTATAAAAGAAAATTAAAAAAATTACAATATATTTTACCATTAATTTTTATGTTTTATAATTTAATAATAATATTTTTACTATTTTTTTTAAGCTGCTTTTGAATTTGTAAAAGTCAACTATATTATTAAGAGAATAAGAAAAATTTTGTGTCTAGGATAATCATATGATGAAATCGATTTTTTTAATGAAATTTAGTGTCATTGCAAAGGTCTTGATTTGAATTTGTGGTTTTTCAAGATTTCATATCATTCTTATCGATAGTCAATTTATGATGATAAGTATTTAGGCTGCATTCGAAAATTCTCTATCCCTAAATACACAATTTAAGAAATGACCTTGTATCTTGAGATCTATGGACATTTTTAAAGATACAAGCTCACCCCGACATTACGCTCATCGAGACCTTTCATTTGAGTACCCACATCAATTTTTCATATATTTCATATATTTATATATATGTAGATATAAATAATATATCAAAATGCATGTGGGTACTCAAATGAAAGCTCTTGATGAGTGTAACATCGGGATGCGCTTGTATCTTGTAAAAAGTCAATAGTTAAGAAAGCACAGTGCAATTTAACAAAAGTCAAAAAAATTAACAACTCACAAAAAATTAATTTCTTTAAAAGTTTCTAAAAGTAAAGATTTAATTCGTTGTAAAACTCTAGATTTTTATCTTTAATCATTTTAAAACATTTTTTTCAACTGTATTCTTAAAAAAAAACATCATAATTGAATTATATTTAGTTTATTTTTATATGTAATAAATAAAAAAAAAAACAATAAAATCATTAAAAGACACTAATGAACAAATATGTATAATAAAAAAAAAATAAAATGATGCATTTACAAAGTAGTAGCCACAACTACCAATAAAAGTGACCTTACATAAAATTTATGTATGAGTCTCTGGGTAGAAATAGGATAGTCCCCAGAGTGTGAAACCAGAGGCCGTTGTCCTAGAATCTAATATCTCCCAAGCTTCCAGAATTCACATTAATTCTTTTCTACTCTTTGCTTCTTTACCTCTACTTTGATATTTTTTCTGTAGCTTCCTAGTTTATCTGTCTTTCAAACAAAAAAACGTCTGGACGTAACTAGTAAAAAAGTTCCTTGAATTAATAAGCAATTAATTCAATTCTCGTTCACAGATTCTAATTAACGTTTGAATATACTTAAATCTAGTTTATTTTAGCGAAAATAGTAGAGCAAATAATTTCAAATTGTAATAAATTTCAGGTTGTATATTTATTTCGAATTTATGCTGATGAGCGGAAAATTTTGCTCTAGCATTATTTACTTTTTTATTAAAATTTTTATATGTGTAAAATTTATGAGACAAAGGGAGCCAAGTTATTTTAATAGAGAATAAACAGTGGATAACTTGCCAAGAGTGGTGATAGCAACGGAAATTGTAATGCAAGCTGGTGAATAGCACGTATAATGTTGCTATCAAAAGCAATACTTGTAAAATGTTTGCATGAATGTCAAACATATAATATTGGATTTCAGTTTATAGAATCGAGCTTTTCCCAACAAACTTTCATGTCACGTAATAATATGTTGACAGTAACAGTCAAGTGATACCAATGTTGTCATACTCTACATTTATCGCCACATATGTACTGCAATACCATTTCAAAGAGATAATTTACCGTGATGGTAATTGATTACACAAGATTATTCTCATTAAATGACATTAAATACTTTTTTTTTGTCATTATTCAGAAATTAATCCTTTAAATGAACTCGCTGTGTAGTAAAATCGTTGGCAAAGTCAAACTTATGTGTCTTTGTCGCATCACGGGTTATTACTTCAATAAAAGTTCTAATTTAATTAGTTTTTTTATTCTCGACATAAAGTACAATTGGCGCGAGTTACTTCAGCATTATTCTGTGCATCTATTTATAGCGTATATAAATTATTTAAAATTAAAATATAATATTTTATAAATTCAATTATAAAAACTTTGATTTCAATTATAAATTTAAATTTAATTTACTCAAAACTTTTTCAAACAAATTATTAGAGCAAAAGTACATAAATATATATTTGTATAAAATTTTATAATTATTATCAATCATACAATGAATTTGGTTGAAAAAATTTACTTTCAATTAAACTCTGAATAAAAGTTTTAAACAATAAAAAAAAAAAAAAACTTTTTTCCATTTAATTTTAAAACTTTTCACAGTAAATTTATTAGTTTTTAAACTATTTTTATTATTACTCTTTTATTAATTTACACGAGGTATGATTCAATATTTTTCCCGAAATAAGTAAATAAATTAATACTTTTTGTTCCAGGTTGAAAAGTATTTAGAAGCTACTGGTGATATAAAATTCCTGTCAGATAATTTACTAACACTCGAAAAAGAATTCGCTTTCTTTATACGTGAAAAAACAGTAGAAGTCACGAAGAACAATAAAACTCATATAATGGCACGCTATGTAGTCAACAGTGACGGCCCACGTCCAGAAAGTTATCGGTTTGTAACTTTTGCTAAACATATATTACGTCATTCTAACACTTTTATCTGCACACATTAATTGTATATCGTGTCGTTCTAAATGTGATAATAAGTTTCTCTACCGCAGAAAATAGTATTACTATTAACAATAATTAGGTCTTTTAATTTAAATCACGATTTGGATTTATTTTATCATTTTAAATCCGGGTCAATGACTATTATTCAACTAAACTATCAACTAATTATTGCAATTACAGGGTAATGGTATTTTGCGGTTAACCTGATACGTTAATTACAACTTTAATTTATTTACACGTACTTATAACTTTACTGTCCGGTATTAACTCTCCCAATTTGTTATTCCCACCTTCAGTAAGGAATTTTTAAAATTAAATAAACTGTAATAAATTTATTGCTAAATTTTATTTGATAAATTAATATAAAAAATTCTACAGTAAATTTTTAAATAAGAAAGTTCAACTTAAAATTATAATTAGTACATTATACAACTAGTGTATTAAAATAATATTTATCTAGCGAGCTTAATATTTTTAGAACGAGTCATAAAATTGTATATTGTGTTGTCTTTCCATTAAGATCAACTCTATTATTGAATAAAATTTTAAAGAGAATCTTGTAAATTAAAATTATCACTGAGAAAAATTTTCTTTTAAAAAATAAGGGCATTTTTGTGACAAGAAATTAATTTGTTGGAAATTTTTAATAATTTTATTTCTTAGCTGAAGAAATCGAAATTGTTCTCACAGTAATTTTCGTGTTGAAAAAAAATTTTCTAGATGTGAGGAAAAACAATTTTGGATAAAAATTCTCAAGCTGTCTATCTATGATTAATTTTCTCTCAATGTACACGGAAAAAAACAAGATGGCACTGATTATCATCCCAGATTATACTCAGTGATATCTGTGGCAAAAAAAATGTCAGATAGTAGTTAGAAAAATCCAGATTATACTGCGTGATATCTGGATTATACTCATTGTAATCTGGATTATACTAGCTACTATCTGAAATTTTTTTTTACTCAGTATATAATCTGGGATGATATCCAGTGTCATCTTGTTCTTCCTTTGTCACTTTTTAAATACAAAACTAAAAAAAAATCTATTTAAAATTTTTTATACTTTTATATTATTACACCTTGTGAATTTTAAAAACTTTTAATTAATTTATCTCAAAAATATATTTCGCAAAATTATTAATAAAAAACTTTTGTAGAAAAAGTTAAAATACCAAATGATTAAAAACGGAAAATTTACACAGAGAATTTCAACCTACATTTTACGAGTTTAATAAAAATGAATGGAAACTGACATCGTTGTTTTTTTTACTGAATGAGATAATATTTTATTTACAAGTTTTAAGACATAATAAGCGCATTGTCAGTTTCATGTAATAAATGTAACTTCAAACTACTTCACTTGTTAATTCATAATTCCAACAGATGTTTTAATATTGTCTTCGCTATCCGGGTTTTGCGCTTACCTCGGTATTACCTCTGGCATTCTGTTGTTCTCGACATCAAAAGCCATAAGCTTATAGTTGAATTAGCAAGAGTGGGATTCGGCATTTCATAAATCCTCATAAATACAAATTTAAATTATTTTGCATAGAAAACTCTAACAAAAAAACCCATTTTGCATTCTCTTGCTACTCTTATAAAATATTTTACTTATAATTTATAATATTCTGTCATAATCCACAAACAAAACAATAAAACACTCAATCAATCAATTTAACTTGACGTAATAAATTTTTACGGTAAAATAATTAAATTTTTTTTCAATGAATAAAGAATTTGAAATTTACGTTTCAGTGAAGACTACACAGAAGCTCAATTTTTTGACAGTAACGAACGTCGTAAAACTTTTTATGAAGACATGAAAGCTGGAGCTGAGAGTGGTTGGGACTTTTCGTCACGTTGGTTTATTCCCAATGGACCAGGAACGGGAAATCTATCGGATATTTCAACAAGAAATATTATTCCAGTGGATCTTAATGCATTCTTACAACGTAATGCACGTCTCTTGAGCCAATTTAACCAGCTTCTTGGAAATGAAGTGGTGAGTATTGTGCATGTAATTTATCAGACCTTTTTTTCTTTAAAAATTCAATTTCACCATTCTCAAGTCAATCTAGTAGAGTTTTTCTAGAAAATAAATTATTAAGAAAAAAAAAAGATAAAAAATCTGAAAAAAAAAACCTTTGACTTCATTTTCAAATAATTTATATTTACACTTTCGCTATTTAAATACTCACGGAAATACAAAAACATAATCACTTTAAACCGTTTGTTTACTTTCTTCCGTACGCGTATAAATCACTATAATTTTACTGTCCCTCAGCTTTTTACGCATCCATTCTTTATTACACCTTATCCGGAAATATTTCATTTTTTTATTCGTTGGCAAAAAATAACACACCTTGTTTACTCACCCGAGAAAAATTCATACGATATGTTGTATTTATGAACATGAAACAAAATTTGAATTGATATAAAACTTAAATAAACATCGCAAATCATTTAAATAAGCTTACTATAATAATTTTATAGGTATAAGTATGAACAAAAATTACATTAAATATTTATTTTTTAATTTACGCTGTATAATTTATAAAAAAAAAATCTGGAAAACGGTTGACCCTAAAGGCCATTCCTGCAACTTCCCGATAATTCCATATCTAAACGCTTAAAATTGCACTTATGACGTTTTTGAGCTCTTCGAGATCAAAAGTCCGATGAAAGTTTAATAAAACACTTTTTTTTGAAATTTCAAACTGTCATAATTTTAGAATGAATCAAGTGATTTTTACGCGATTGGCGGCAATCGATGCAGTTTTTCATGTCCTTTAAAAGAATCTACAATAAAAAATTTTTAGATGAAATATTTTGGAGTAATTCCAAAAAAACACTTTTTTCGGTTTTCTTTTCTTCACGATATCTCTCGGACGAATCAACCGATTTTGACCGGATTAGCGGCGATCGAGGAGGTTTTTCAAGGTCAAGAGCTGATTAGTTTTTGGAGTTGATTAATAAAGCTGTTTAAAAGTTATTCCAAAAAAAACACTTTTAAAAAAAAATTTTTTCACAGTTTTTTTGAGATTTCTCGAAATCTATCGGTCCAAATTTTATTCAAAATTCAAGTTTGGCCCTTTCAAAACGGGCTTACCTCGGTATTACCTCTGGCATTCTGTTGTTCTCGACATCAAAAGCCATAAGCTTATAGTTGAATTAGCAAGAGTGGGATTCGGCATTTCATAAATCCTCATAAATACAAATTTAAATTATTTTGCATAGAAAACTCTAACAAAAAAACCCATTTTGCATTCTCTTGCTACTCTTATAAAATATTTTACTTATAATTTATAATATTCTGTCATAATACACAAACAAAACAATAAAACAATCAATCAATCAATTTAACTTGACGTAATAAATTTTTACGGTAAAATAATTAAATTTTTTTTCAATGAATAAAGAATTTGAAATTTACGTTTCAGTGAAGACTACACAGAAGCTCAATTTTTTGACAGTAACGAACGTCGTAAAACTTTTTATGAAGACATGAAAGCTGGAGCTGAGAGTGGTTGGGACTTTTCGTCACGTTGGTTTATTCCCAATGGACCAGGAACGGGAAATCTATCGGATATTTCAACAAGAAATATTATTCCAGTGGATCTTAATGCATTCTTACAACGTAATGCACGTCTCTTGAGCCAATTTAACCAGCTTCTTGGAAATGAAGTGGTGAGTATTGTGCATGTAATTTATCAGACCTTTTTTTCTTTAAAAATTCAATTTCACCATTCTCAAGTCAATCTAGTAGAGTTTTTCTAGAAAATAAATTATTAAGAAAAAAAAAAGATAAAAAATCTGAAAAAAAAAACCTTTGACTTCATTTTCAAATAATTTATATTTACACTTTCGCTATTTAAATACTCACGGAAATACAAAAACATAATCACTTTAAACCGTTTGTTTACTTTCTTCCGTACGCGTATAAATCACTATAATTTTACTGTCCCTCAGCTTTTTACGCATCCATTCTTTATTACACCTTATCCGGAAATATTTCATTTTTTTATTCGTTGGCAAAAAATAACACACCTTGTTTACTCACCCGAGAAAAATTCATACGATATGTTGTATTTATGAACATGAAACAAAATTTGAATTGATATAAAACTTAAATAAACATCGCAAATCATTTAAATAAGCTTACTATAATAATTTTATAGGTATAAGTATGAACAAAAATTACATTAAATATTTATTTTTTAATTTACGCTGTATAATTTATAAAAAAAAAATCTGGAAAACGGTTGACCCTAAAGGCCATTCCTGCAACTTCCCGATAATTCCATATCTAAACGCTTAAAATTGCACTTATGACGTTTTTGAGCTCTTCGAGATCAAAAGTCCGATGAAAGTTTAATAAAACACTTTTTTTTGAAATTTCAAACTGTCATAATTTTAGAATGAATCAAGTGATTTTTACGCGATTGGCGGCAATCGATGCAGTTTTTCATGTCCTTTAAAAGAATCTACAATAAAAAATTTTTAGATGAAATATTTTGGAGTAATTCCAAAAAAACACTTTTTTCGGTTTTCTTTTCTTCACGATATCTCTCGGACGAATCAACCGATTTTGACCGGATTAGCGGCGATCGAGGAGGTTTTTCAAGGTCAAGAGCTGATTAGTTTTTGGAGTTGATTAATAAAGCTGTTTAAAAGTTATTCCAAAAAAAACACTTTTAAAAAAAAATTTTTTCACAGTTTTTTTGAGATTTCTCGAAATCTATCGGTCCAAATTTTATTCAAAATTCAAGTTTGGCCCTTTCAAAACGGGGTAAAACCAACAACTTCCCGATTTTTGAAAATCTTAGATTTTCTTAGCAGGAAGTTAAAAATAAAAACCGGTATTTTGCAGAAAGCTAGAAAATACAGAGATATTGCGAGTGATTTCCAAAACGCAATTGATGATGTCCTCTGGAACGAAGAGCTTGGTATCTGGCTGGATTATGACATGAAAAATAAACAACCAAGGAAATTCTTCTATCCGACTAATCTTGCTCCTTTGTACACGAATAGTTTCGATCAAAAAAATGCATCGACTTATGCACGAAGAGCTGTAGAATATTTACACGCTGAAGGAATTGATAGTTTTATGGGTAAATTTATAAATTTTAAATTATTAAAATACTTCTAATACTAACTTTAAGCTCACAGAAATTTAATATTTTTATTTTGTATTAAATGAATAAGATTAATTTTTTGTGAGTAGTTTTTGTATAAAGTTTTCAATAATATTTAAGCTGATCGGTCAAGAGAATTTAGAGCGCATCAATTTCTAGCTTTTAAACAGATTCTTGTAATCGTGTGTGGGTTTTCTAAAGCATGGATTAATTCGGTATTCTGTTTATGAATATTAGGTGGCACACCATCGACTTTAATTCACACAGGAGAACAATGGGATTGGCCCAATGCATGGCCTCCACTCCAATCAATTATAGTTCAAGGACTCCGTAATACTGGTGCTGAGCCAGCTCTCGGCCTGGCTAAAGACCTTGCAATTAGATGGCTTAGGGCTAATTATCTAGGCTTCCAGGAAACTGGAATGATGTACGAAAAGGTAAATTTCATAAATTTTTTAATTTTTATTTCTGAATTATAATTTCACATTTTATAATAAAAAAATTAATTGGTTTAATGAAGAGTAAAATTTTTGAATTAATTAAAAAAGTTTTTGAACTATTAAATTTTTCTTCTTGATTCAAAATGATTTAATTCTTTAAAATAATTTTTTAGGCACAAAATTTTTATTCTTGAGTCAAGTTAATTTTTTTATGAGTGTATAATTTGATTTATATTCTAAATTGATTATTATTAAAATATAATTACTAAAATAATTACCATTAAAAATAATATTTTTATAGAATTTTTGAACTTTTACGATTTTTAAAATATTCACAGTTTAAAAAAACAAATTATTTTGATGGCTAATTTTTTTAATTTATTCATAAGTTGCTTTAGGCGTTTTAATATCAATTCCAAGTAATTGAAATCAGCGAAATATTTCGAATAATGAAAAGTAATTTATTTTCAATGACACTTTAATTTTCCGTAACCATTACTCGCATATTAAAAATTCCAATTATGCTATAATTGAAAGCGATAGAACCTTTATTTTTGCCACTTCAGTCAGAAAATAACAATCGATTTTTTTTAAATAGACTTCATTGGAATTTTTAATCAGTTTTACACTTTCCTCATAAACGACCTATTCTCTATGAAATGTAATTACAAAAAAAAATACAAGTTATAAAATTAAATTTTTTTTTATTGTTTTAAATAATAAATTTCTTCGAGTTTAAATGCATAATTTATAAATATACTTCAATAGAAATGAGAAAATGAAATTGTAATTAAAAAAATAATAATCATAGTAAATTAATATAATTACTGGAAAATAATCCAAGAGAAACAAGATCTGCTGGCTGAATTTGTTTCATTTATCTTGAAAAAAAAATAATTCTGTTACGCCCTTATTCATCGGGGGAATAAAAAATGATTAAAAGTTGAAGAATTTAATAATCTAAAAAAACTCAATAGTTATGTCAATTGAAATGAGTCAATTATAAAAAAATTAATTACTTTGGTACTTATACAGTGTAAATAAAATATTTTCATGATGTTGACATAAATGTAGATGTAGTCAGTATAAGGTAAAAAAAACCCAGTAGTTGTTTGACACTTGCAATTTTATTCTAATTAAAAAAATGAAATGTTCTGAAAAAATCAATTATCGTAAAATTTATGATTAAAAAATTATGTATATTATTAAGAGAATAAGAAAAATTTTGTCTTCAGATTTTATCTCTAGATACACAAGAAATGATCTTGTATCTTGTGAACTATTGACATTTTTAAAAATATAAGCTCACCCCGATATTACACTCATCGAGACATTTCATTTAAGTACCCACATCATTTTTTTATATATTTATGTGTATTATATATATATGTATATATGAAAAATATATCAAAAATGCATGTGGGTACTCAAATGAAAGCTCTTGATGAGTGTAACGTCGGGATGAGCTTATATCATTAAAAATGTCAATAGTTAAGAAAGCACAGTGCAATTTAACAAAAGTCAAAAAAATTAGACTGCAAGGCTGCTAGTATTTATAAATTTATAAGAATTGATTTTTTTTTTTTTTATTAAAATAAAATTCCAAGTGTCAATAACTAGGCCAGTGTCAATAACTGAGTCCTTTACCTTATCTAAGACAATAAACAGAAAATGACAAGTGAAAAGAATTAAACTGTTAATCCTTGTGATTCATCGTATAAACCGAATAGACAATTTTTTACAAGATACTTGTATTTTATTTATGAAACAATTCATCGCACGTAAAAATAATATAAAAGTGTTTTATCTTTTTGTTTTGGCAATTTTTAACAGCGAAAAACTTATCTATTTTAGAAGAAATGTATGTAACTTTGTCGCAGATAAATCTAGACTAAAAACGTCGATAAAAAGAGAAGCAGTAACTTTATTTTTTTACACTCAATGTTTTTCAACTCTAAAGTACTGTTAAAAATTGAAAATAACTCTTGAAGTAGATAGAACACATAAATATTGGTTCTTAAATAGAGCGATGAATTTTTTACTCGTTACTTTTCGACATTTATCAATTATTTTAAAGGAGGAGAACCCGTACGAAATATCAAAACTCTGTTTTTTATTTATTTATATTTTTTTTTATATATTTTGCAAAATATATTGTGTATGATCGTATTAATATATATGCAATGTATGCAGAAAAGTTCAACCACAAAGTCTCTTTTATTCGCTCCACTACTCGCCAGGGACAATAAAACATTCTTAATACGCTCACGCGCTAAATTCTTCTGCAATGAAAGTTTTTAAAAATATAACACTAAAAATTACTTAAATTCTTTATTTTTAATGTTTTAATATAAAAAGTTAATTTAACGTGAAAATATTTAGCTTTTATATTTTCAGAATGAATAAACGTAATTACTCAATACAGAAATAAACGACAATATCATTGTTTTATATAAAACAATGATCGTGAAAAAGCATCTATAAACTTTTTGCTATCGTATAAACACAGTGATTCATAAAAAATGTATTTATTTTTCAACAGTTTATCATTTATCGCTCAATTTAAATTTACACAATTCCACGCTTTAATATCACATCAATCGATAATCTCTCTTATTCATTTTGTTTTTGTTATATTGCCTAGATCTATAGGAAATAAAATTGTTCAAAGGGTATATCGTATAAATTGATTCGCTGAATAAGTGATTCTGTAAGCTCGATAGTTGACATTTAAAATCTCCATAAAATATTATATTATTTTATTCACAATAATTCTTTTTTACAAAAATACGCATGAGAATGTAAATAAAGATTTACAAAAAATATGACAAGCTCGCCCTTTATTTTTTTAAAAAATATAAATAAAAAAAAATTTAAGTACACAACAAATGTTCATTTTTCATTTGCCTTGACAATAGTTACCCAGTCATTGCTTTAATTTATGTTTACATTTTTTCCAATGAAGAAAATTTCATGAATCACGTACGTAATTTCCAAGTAAAAATAAACTTTTAAAAAAGGCAAAATTTAACAGAAATAAATTTAATAAAATTTATTTTCATAAATTTTTAAATTATTTAATTAAATTAATTAATAATTAAATTAAATACGATTTAAAATTGAGATAATTTTATTTGTTAAAAAAAAAAAAAAAAATTTTATACCAACAACGGATGCGTTAATTAATTTCTTTTAAAGCTCTGAAAAAAAGAAATTACCTTGATAATTATATTTACGCTTCCGTAAAAATATTTAATGTCTTTATTAAATATTCACAAAGCAAAAACAAGATCCCATTATCTTGTAAAGATTTTTTATCGGGGTATTATCTACGACAAAGTAATCAGCTATTTTTCCATGTAAAAATGACATACAAGCGTAATTAAAAAGCAAGTAGAAGACTAGTTTCATTCATTAAAGTAGACTGTATATAAGACTACAATTCATGTATGCAAATACGAGCCTGAATAATATACAGCTGACTGATTGAAACATCAGCAGTCAAGTGTATAATATTCCAGCTTATTTTCCCTAGATATACAAGGATTCAACTAGTATTTCTCGATTTAAATTATTATGAGAATATTAATAACAATCTCTCGAGTATTATTATCAATGAATAATATAAACTACTATTTAAAAAAAAAATTTTATCTTCTAATAAATGCAAAATGTAATTATAAATAAATCGAAAAATACTTTAAAAAGATCTGACATATTTTTTAGAGCGTTAAAATATACACTATGATATGACCCAAAGAATGAAATGTAATCGCAATGATTTACCGACGCGCGTCAGGATTTTGATTTTTAAAAATTGGACTGAAAAAAATAAAAATTTTTTTAATACACCCAAAAAAGAAAAATATAAAAATTACAATATAAATAATAATAAGCGTCATTTCGTATAAAAAACTAGAAAAATTGCAGTTTAAAATAACATTTTTATAAATTCAAACTAAGTGTTAATTTTTAGAGCTTTCAATGTAATATTTACATTTTACAATGTAATTATTACAATCTGAAACTGTAATTTTTCCAGTTTTTTATATGAAGCGCACGTTACATTATATAATGTAATTTTTCCCTTATTCTTTTTTTTTTGTGTACGGAAAAAAGAATAAGGGAAAAATTCACTCGGATTCCGGTTAATTTTTATAGTTTCAAACAGTAAAGCGGACATCGGAGTGGCAAATATATAAATATTACAGAACTTAATGTAGAAAATGTAAAAGCTGCAATTTATAATTTAATATCGAAAATAAGTAATTAGTAGCTGTCACTTTAGTAAATAACGACTCTCTTATCTTAAAAAATTACAGTTTCAAACAGTAAAAAATTGCAGAACAGTAAAAAAAATTCACTTTGGGAGAATTTAACATTTAAAACAGTAAAAATTCTACTCTTAAAATATATATTTTACCAGTCCAAGCAAGTCAATAATTATAGTTTCATTTTCAGCGTTGCGTTTAAAATTTACCATTTTACTTTGTAAATATCGACGTTGCTTGTATTAAAAATTCAGTAACTGTATTTTATACTTTTTACATATCATACGATCATTTTTTAGATACGAAATGCTAAATATCAAAGTCAAAATTATTAATTATTATACTTTAACATTTTAGACATTCACATAGCGAATATTACTGTTTGAAATAGTATTTTCTTCCATGTAAAGAATAAATTGTAGCATTTAAACGATAAATATTACATAGTGATTATTAAAATCACGATTTTACCGTTTGAAATGGTAATTTTTAGAAGTTGAACATTACTTTTTATAAATCGACTATTATTTTTACAGTTTACTTTTTTCCGTGAATTTTATTAAATTATCATATATCTTATTTTTTTACAGGTGTTTTTTTGTGTTAACTTGGAGATTAAAATAATATTTTAAAGCTTAATTTTTTCGCTTTTGACAAAAAATAAAAGAAAATTTTTTTGTTAAAAATTTTATGAAAAAATTGAAAAAAAAAAATCTCACCTAATAGTTTGATATTTAATAACTGACTAGATGAGATATTAAGCTGTGAGAAAATCGCGGGCAACGAGCAAAGTGTGTGTGCCGACACACGAGCGCCAAAAGCTTCATTCACTTAATTTATTCATAAATAAATATGTCGTATACAGATTTTACTGTTTGAAATGGTAATTTTTTAGCAGTTGACCATAACTTGTTATGAATCGACTATTATTTATTACAGTTTACTTTTATCGTGTAGCTGCAAAAAAAAATATGCATTTATAAAAAACGATCTTACAATAAAAAAAAAAATTGTAAAAAAATTTTGCTACTTGATCATTCTCGAAAATGGAGTACTGAAAGCTGACAGATGTTTTTATACTCTCAAACCATCTCAGAAGAGATCGATCGATACTGTTACAACCCTCGTGTAGATGAAAAAAAAATTTCCAACCATTAGCACATTTTAATCTTTAAAATTGATATATTTATATTTAATACTTCGATAAATGATAAAATTTTCCACAAAATTGAATAATTTAAGTGCGCAATATGTATACGGGTCTTAATTTTATTAGAGTTGAATAATTTATTCGTTGTTTCTGGTTAGAAGCACTTAAAATTTAATGATTTACATAGATATAATACCTATAATAACACAGCAAACTTTTGAGGTTGCTAAAGTAATCTTATATAAGCAAGTTTTATAAAAGCTTTTACCGTATCACGGTGGATCATTAAAGAAAATCCTTCTGACGTTAAACATTACGTAAAGTTTACAAAGGACTTCGAACATAGTCTACATACATGGGCTTAACTCTAAGAAAAAGTTTCCTCAAGTTACAAATCACATCGAATTTGTTGTGATTTTTCTTTTATACGCTTTATACAGAGATTTAGTTTTATTTTACTTCTATTTAAAAAGTACTTTATTCGAATAAATGGTCACGATAAAAAAAAGGCTTTCCATATCATAAAAAATTATTAAAGCGACATTGAGTTTTATTTTACTCGAATAAAAATTTTTATGATAAATAATAATAATAATGTTTTGTTTAATTTTTTAGTACAGCGCAATCGATCCTGGAAAATACGGCGGAGGAGGTGAATATGAAGTACAAGCTGGTTTTGGATGGACGAATGGTGTAGTGTTTGAATTTCTTGATACGTATCCAGACGCACAAGCTCCAAAAGCGTAGAAGTGATGTCACTAATGTCACTGATACAAAATTAATGGTAAGTTGAATTTTATACAAGTAATAATTAATATTTCTTTTCATAAACTTATTACATTTATCTACTGAGCAACTTGTTAATGATAATAATTACAGTAAGTTTTAATTGGATGAAGGAGAACAAATACACTGTTGATCAAATTAAATTCCGATAGTTAACTTTAATGATCACTTCACATTTTACTCGGAAAAATAAATGAAAAATTATTTTTTTAATTAGTTCTTTTTACAGTTGATTGAAAAATTTTACAGAAAAGACTTTTCATTTTAAATTAATTGAGACAACAAACTAATTATCTTCAATTATAATTATTTTTATTGAACTTTTTTCATTTAGCTACAAAGTGCTATCGGTTATGAAGCTACAATTCGATTTTTAGTCCGAAATCTTTATAATTCTTGAAGTAATTAATATTAAAAAGTTCAAAAAACTGCTCTTTTGAAATATTAAAAGCTACTTTTTTGAAAATCAACTCCTCAAATAATAATTAATTAAAGAAAAAAAAAATTATGAGCGACCTTTTAAAATTAAAATTTTGAACTGAAACTTTCAGAAACTTATTTTTTTTTTTTGGTTTATAAAATTCTACCGTAACGAGAAAAAAAATTCGATTTTTGACGATTTTTGAAATTTAAAAAAATTTGGAGCGATCTCTTAAAAATTTTTTTTTGAGCTGTCCTATGGAGAGGAATCTTGAAACATCAAAACCTAACATTTCTTTACTCGTGACTCAAAAAAAAAAAAAATAGTCGGTTTTTTGCGCCACCCTAATATAAAAATTATATTTTTCTTTCATTTTAGGAATGAAAATTAATTTTGCAGATATTTTATAATTTTAAGGAATTTTGTAGCAAATAAATGACATGTAGAAATTTTTAAAAATAATTTTTTGGAACAAATTTTTTTGTTAAATAAATTAAAAAATGGTCAAGTAACTTTTAACTTAATGTTATATTTAGGAAATTAATTAATTACTATATTAATTTAAGATGAAATTCATGTACTTTTGAAAAATTATAAGTTTTTAGAAGAAATACTTATAAAATAAAATTTATGGATGAAATATAATATTAAAGATATTAAAATCGCAGTAGAATAATTTTTTGAAACTAAATAAATAAAATGCAAATATCTTCATAGTTAGTAATAACTCTGTAAAGAGTAAAATTACTCAATAATAACAAATAAAACTTTATAAATGAAGTTATAATTTTTTGGAAATACAATATAATTTATAAATCACTTTTATAACACTACTTCAAGAGGTTTCAAGGAGAAGTTTATTTGCTAAATTGAATTCCAGAAAGTTTAATTAAATTATTTGATATTCTAATTGATAAGAATTAATTCAAAGTTATTCAACTTCAATTAAAACTAAAATTCCTATTTTTTGCTGTAAAATTCCATGAATTCTAACGTTGAAGATTTTCATCAAAAATTGTATAGAATACCATACAATTGGTTTGTTGAAGCTTGAAAAAAAAATTTAATTTTAACGTACGTCAATATTCCCACACACAATATTTTATTCCGAGCACAGAATAAAATAATTAAATTGTACAAAGCATGAAATGTTCGATGAACCGTTATGTCCTGAGAAATGTAAAAAAAAATTACACAACCGATTTCATGAAGAATTTTCGTATTTCTTCCTCTTTTCTTCATATTTTTCTTTTTCCTCTGTTATTATATAAGCTATTTAAAACAGTGAAATAAATCAACATTTTTGTCTTTTCAGATACAAGATTTATTTTCATACTTCAATGCGGTAGTATTTTTACACCATCTGGATGGTCACAAAATCGATAAACTTTTTAGTTAAATGAAAACAATAAATATTGATATTAAAATTGTATAAATATCATTTTAAAAATTTAACTAACAAGTTAATTAATCGAATAAAAACTGTATGTAATTAACAGCACAATTAGCTAATTTATTTATGGCTGTGTTTGTAAAAAAATTTCAAAGAATTAACATTTAATTAATAGTAAGGATTAACAGTAATTGAATAAAATTCAAATTATTTGAATTTACTTTAAAAATTGAAATTTCTCTCTATCAAATATTTATTTTTCGCTATTTTAATCGCATAAATATATGAAATACTTGAATAATAAAACACACGAGCTGAAAAATTAAATTAAATTAATTAAAAAGTTCATTGCGTTATTATCGTATTTTTTAACGCATCTGCTTGCTAGTTAGTAAAAATTCTCTCTATTTTACAACTCAATGCTTTAATTTATGAAAATGTTATTCTATTAGATTATTTACGAATCCAACGAACCTCAAGTCTATTAAATTTACTCATTTGCATTTAAATTCTTTTCAAAAATTCAATATCTAAATCATCAAAGTAACTATAAAAAATATTTCAACAATAAAATTTTATTTTTTTCTTTAAAATTAATTCTTGAATACTAAAACTTTTACTGTAAATTACTTTGTAAAAATTAAAATAAAATGAGTATTATATCAAATTATATTTTTAATTGAATATATTTTAGTAATCAATTACTTTATTGGAAGAAAAAATTTTTTCTATTTTTTTTACCCGCTTTTAGAAAGTATTTAGCAATAATAAATGCCAAACTTCAATAAAGCGATAGTACACGAGCAGTGTTTGTAAATTTAATAAAGGATGTAAAAATTGAATAGAGGAAAATACCATTATATGCTATGGACTTAAAAAAAATTGAATTTTGGAAAAAAAAATTTTTTATTTTAATTTAATTTTTTTCCCAAAAGACTTAAAAAAATTTTTAAATATTAAAATATAAATTTAAAATTAGGTGATTATATATTCCTTAAATGAAGACGAAACTACTCAAAACAATTTATCTAAAAAAAAAAATTTTTTTTAATTTTTTGGAAAAAAAATTTTTTTAATTTTTTTGGGAAAAAAATTTTTTTTAATTTAAAAAAAAAAAAAAAATTTTTGTACAATAGTTTTTAAGAGAATTTAAAAAAATTTTGATTTAATCCTTAAAAACTATAATTTTTATTGTCAATTACTTTGTAAAAAATAAAATAAACTAAGTATTATACAAAATTATATTTTCAAGTACTATTTACAACTTTTTTTATCCTTATCATTATTATCATATCCTAATTTATGAAAATCCTTTAACACAACGTTGAAGGATGCAGTTATCAACCCTTGAACTTTCATTCGTGTAACTGAAAAAAAAATTTCAATTTAATTTTAAATAAAAAATAAATTTTCAATTAATAGAATTATTAGAACTGCAAATTAAAAATCGTACTATATATTATATAAATAATTATATTGAAGAAATTAAATTCCAATTATAAGTCAACTTGGTGTATTAATATTGATGAAACAATATTTCACTCCAATTGTTAGCTCCGAGGAGAAAAGCTATCAGAACTAAATGAATGGATAGCAGATCTGATAATTTTAAAATTATGTCCGGTTCTTTGCAGTTCTAATATCCAATATCCAATAATTAATAATTCAATATTACGTTCTCGGCCAGAACCGGATGCTAGGATTGATGGTTCAATTAATTCGGGACGTTTACCAGTTATCCATGCAGCGAAATGATGCAACGTTGAGGAAGATTCCGGTACGTATATTGGAATTCTAAATAATAAATTGTAATTGCAATTATTATGGACTAACAAATACTACTTTATAGATAAAACAAATAAATTGCTTTACTTCGATTCTTGGCGACCTGATGAGAAAGGTATATGACAAACTCCGTATCCTCTTACTACATCATGTCCAAAAAAATCCAAACCGTAAACCGACAGTACCAATTGCGGCCCTAAAATTCAGAATTTTTCTGATAATTTTAATAAAAAAATTTATCCGTTTGCAATTCAATACTTTGTAAAAAAAATTAAAAAACTTTAATTAAAGTTAAATAAATTCTAGAGCACTTGACTGATAGATCGCTTAAATTCATAAATTTTAAAACTAATTTTTCAGAATATATACACTTTAAATAAAGTTTAAAGAGAGTTTAAGTGCTATTAAATGTATTTAAATAAAGTTTTGCAAAAAAAAAACTTGACGAAAAAAAAATTAACGTAACATTCAAGCATTTGTTAAATAATATACATAAAACTTTGAGACTTTAATTAAAATTACTCTTGAAGTAATGAAATAACAAAATTACATTTAATTTTCGATATTTATGCAGCAGAAATAAAAAAATTGAAAATAAATTTTATTGTATAAATTGTAAATAAATAATATGCAAAAACAAAATTTTGATGAGCTTAGTTTTGTTAGTCTTCAATATTTAACTAAAAGCTACTGTTAATTCCGTTTTAGCTTCAAAGAGAATTAATTTAAACTCATCTAAACTATTCTAATTTAACTTGAGCATTTTATCTCTATTATTTAATCAAATAAAGATCTTACATCCATGAGGTGTTGTAGATTTAAAAGTTGCGTCTAAAGGAAAATTCCAAGATGTTAGACGTCTGGCATCATTACTGCACTTGCTCATTTGTGTCAAACCTTCTTCAATACCCTATTATATTTAAAAAAAAGTATAGCTAGACAATAAATTTTATTTGATCCTGGAAATTAGAACCCAAATTTCAATTTTTAGTATTTTTAAAAAATTCGAAAAAGTCAAAAAAAGTAGTAAAAAAAAAAATTTTTTTTCAGGCAGTTATTTTGTGAAAAAAATTTTTTTTCAACTTTTCCTAAGTTCATGCCATAGCGACATTACTCTAGATTAATAATCTTTTTTATTTTTTTT
>JZSA01001617.1:0-47723 GCA_000956155.1 Cotesia vestalis
AGTAAAAAAAATTCTAAAAATTTTTAAATGTCGACTAACTTAATTTTCATCTATTAATAATACTGAAGTTAGCCGTCAGTTGTAAATTTCAAAAATTTTTATAACAAATTAATTATAAAAAAAAAAGTGCCTCTAAAAATTTTCACATGTGAAATTTTTTAATTAAATTTTTTTTATAATAATTTTATAACTAAAAAAATTTCTAACGTCTGTCAACTTCAGTGTCATAACTATTAACATTTTTTTCTTTTCATTTTATTTATACCTCATAAAAAATATTTACATTTAAATATTAAAAAATATTTCGATCCATAAAACCGAAAAAAATTTTTACATATCCGAAGTGCTCCATTTGTAAGCTTCTTCTTGAATAGCAGCCCGAGCATTCTTCGCTTCGAACCATTTTTTTTCATACCCATTACTCCTATCAACGCCATCCCAACGATGTCCTGGTTTAATACCAAACCGATTAGGCATAGAGGCATTTTGGTAAATCGGTTTGGGTTTTTTGTCTTTGGCAAATTGTCGAAGAGGGTCTTCAAATTCATGCTGAATTGATCTCAAGTGAGCATCAAGATCAGCATCATCAGCATACCTAGCCAACGGCTTGCTCATTTCATACAAGTCTTGTTTAAGTTTCTCAGCTCGGTCATCAACTTGCTTGAGTCCTCGTCCCCACTTGGCATATTTGTCATCAATTTCTTTCTGCCGCTTCTCTTTTTCTAGACGTTCTAACTCTTCAGCTGCTAAATCACGTCGTTTACCAGTTCTCCTGTCCCTCATGACTGCAGCTTGTCCAAATCCACTAACTTCAGCGCTCAAACTGTTGAACATTTCCTTTTCTCTTTGCCTGTGAGCTTCTGTTTCTTCGCGTAATGCATCAGCATTCTGTAAACCAGCAGTTTTACCATCCAAAGTCTTTTTGAGTCGCCCATTAATCTCTGGACTTGGAGATCTGTCTGAATTACTGGCCCATCTTGAACGTTTGCGGCCATTATGAGATTTGCTGGACTCCCGTGAATGATGCTTAGATTTCCTTGGAGGACTCAAATCGGAATCTGAACCACGCCTTGACCCTCGTGAATGATTTTTAGACTTCCTAGGAGGGCTCAAATCTGAATCTGAATCACGTCTTGTTTTCCGTGACTCGCGTGAGTGATGCTTAGATTTCCGGGGAGGGCTCAAGTCCATATCCGAATTATACCTTGAGTTTTGATGTTTATTTTTTTTATCACTAGACTTTTTCGATGCTCTTGGCGGGCTTAAATCAGAATCTGAGCTCACTCGCTGCGACGATTTCCTGGAATTTTTACGTTTTTCTGATATTCTAGGTGGACTTCTATCAGAAGAATGTCTTTTAGATTTATGTAACCGTCTTTCATTTTTAGAATTAAACTCTGATTCACTATAAGATGATAATTTGTTAAGATTATTATTAGCTATATTATTTTGCGTTGAATTTACTGTCACATTTCCCTCGCCGTCGTCAGCTATAATTTTCCATTTTTTTCTATCAGCAAAGTCAACCGGTCCACGTTCATCAATAACTCCTACAATCATTGGGGCATCTTCTGTTGCATTGATGATGTCAAATTCAGCATCGTCCATTGGACGTATATTGTCGAGGTTGATGTCATCATCAATGATTTGGACTCTACAAAAAAAAAAAAATAATATAATTAAAATTTTAAAAAATAATTTTACATCAATAATATAAAATTATGATTAATTAATATAAATATTTAGCAATGACATTGAATGTTGACATTTTCAAAACGTTGGAAAAATAAACATAACCTTAGTCAAGAAAATTATAAAAATATCTCTTGTTAAAAAATAAACCAAAAACTTACGTTGGATTTTTTATCTTCTTTTTTTTTATTTTCTTTTTTTTATCACCACCACTGAGATATTTTTTTAAATATTCCTTCTGACTTAATTTTTTAGATTCCATATTAATATTAACTACTAATAATTTATAAAATATACACAGTAGGTATGGAACACTTGAACAGTAACATTAATGTTATGAATTGCTTAATTCTAACGTGTATAGTGCAAAATTTTCTCACTCGAGAACAAGGTGGCGCTAGTGTTGTTTTACCACTCTTTTTTGAAAATACGCGCGTTTTTTTTAAAAGCTAAATCTGAACTCCAATACATTACTCGAACTAAAGTAGTCTTCAATGACAATAGCTCATCAATTGATAAACAACTATTTTGAGGACATTAAATTTAGCTGTCACTTGATAATTTTTTAATTTTCTTTAATAAATAAATTATGGTAAAAAAAAATTATTAAAAAAATGAACTTTTAGAAATTTTAATAAATTAAAAATGCAATTTTTTAAAAATAATTTTTTACAACAAATTTTTTTCTTAAAGACAATTAAAAAATTGTCAATCAATTTTAAATTAACAAAATATTTCTTCATACAAAATTAAATTGTATTATTCATAAGAATAAATCATCAAATCAATTAAATAAAAATAAAGTTAGACAAATAATAATATTGACTCCTATTTATTTTTTTCATTCAAAAATAATATTTTATTCACATTTTTCACTTTGAATAAACGCAGTAATGAATAATTTTTCAATCAAAGAAATTATACTGCAATATTTAAAAATACATTTTTATAATTAGAGCTTAAATAATATTTATGACTTATGACTTTGTCACAGAGTTAATCTAATCAATTACTTGTATAAAAAATGGGCTGTTTCTTATGATAATAAAGTTAGCCGACCTTTTTAATTATTTGATTTTTTATTAATAATTAAATTAAAACAAAAAAATATTTTTAAAAAATTTCACTTACAGCTTTTGAAGTTTTTTACAAGTGAAATTTTTTTTTTCATTCTTTTGCAATCATTTTTTCAATAAAACAAAATTCTAAAAATTTTTAAATGTCGGCTAACTTAATTTTTATCTGTTTTTCCCGTAATATTTTACTGAAAAAAAAGTTTGTAAAAGAAAAAAAATACAAAACTTATAAATTAAAAAATTAGTCAATATTTTTAGGAACTGTTTTGATCAAATCAACAAATTTTTTCAGCAAAACTGATAACAAAACCGGCTTAGAGCTTTCTAGTTTTTTATAATCTTCAGTGTTCATAACTTTTTCCATGTTCATCACCATAAAATCAACAACATAATCCATTAACAGCATCGCACTGTGCTCATTTGCTAAAACCATAATAGTGACTGCGTTTTCAACAGTTATTGTCTTGCACAGGGATTCTTCACACAATATTTTCAATGTTTTTAGTTGATACTTATTCGCAACGTCTAATAAACACTCAGCTTTATCATCTAAATTATCAACTACATCAGTGTAAATAAATTTAAGCACATCTTTGAAAACCTTAGGCTCTACATCATCGATATTTAACACATATTGTTTGCTCTCAGAAGCTTCATGTGATAGCATCGAGGCAATTGTAGGACTTCGAGCGATTAGAATGGATTTATGAGCTCTAAATTTAATGTCTTTCACTGTGATAGTGACATCACTACCCATTTCAGTTTTGAGAAGCTCATTGAAGTCATCGGAGATTTTAGGTTTCATAGTTTTGTATGGAATTTCTGATGTAGTTGTTAAATAATCTCCATATACGACAAGGTCAACGCTCAGAGTTAAAATATTGTCGGGTAGAATGTCATTTTTATTTTCCAACAATTTATTTATTTCCAGAAATTTATTAGAGCCCCAACTTTCATGAACTTTAAAGATCCGAGTTGATTTTTTTATACTCACTTTTCTTTCATTTTTATTATTCAAAACGTAAATTGAGTAATCTGCTCTAACTGCTGGTTTATTACTGCTCTTTAAATACAAAAATACTGAGATCCACTCTTTAACTTTTGTATCTTCATTGTTTTTAAATTTTAAACGTAAGTACCAAACATCTTTAATATCAGATCCAGTTGAAAATTCCATTGACTCTATTTTTACGTCATCTGCACTGGTAAGTGATGAATCTATAAATGAATTAAATTGGTCAATTTTCCATTCGAAAATTATTTTACTTTCCTGCATGGATGAATAACTTCTCCTCATTTTTAAATAATTGTTGATGATCTGGAAATTTTTTATTTTAATTAAAATTAACAAAATTTTATGAAAATTATTTTAGCAGATATTTGATAATTTAAAAAAAAATTTTTTTTAACAAATAAATTATGCCAAAAAAAATTGACATGGAGAAATTTTATAAAATTAAAAATCTAATTTTTTAAAATTATTTTTCCGGAAAAAATTTATTTGTTAAAAAAAATTAAAAAATGGTCAAATGTTAGTGAAAATAAAGTTAGCCGACATTTAAAAATTTTTTACTATTTTTTTTATTGAAAAAATTATTACAAAAAAATTTTTCAAAAATTTTCATTTGTAAAAAATTTGAAAAACTGTAAGTGCAATTAAAAAAAAAATATTTTTTAGTTCTAATTTAATAAATGAAGCAAAATCAAAAAATTAAAAACATCGGCTAACTTTAATATTATCAAATGACTGCTAACTTAAATTTCCTCAAAATTTAATGAGTCTAAAATGATATTTTTTTGAATTACCTTTTAATTTAAAAACATGCGTTCAAAAGCTTAATATATTTTTATTTTTAATTAATACTTGCGCTCCTCACTCCAAAAAATTAAAATAGTTATACTATTTAAAAATATTTTTCACAATAACGTGATCTTGATGATATTAAAAATAATAACCTACAATGATCACAATTAGCTGTTATGGTATCTCATCCATTATTGCTTACAGCGCTATTGCTGGACAATTTGACAATAAAGCCAACAATTTTTTTTATGCATACATATTTAAAAAGTGAATAGTAAAAAAAGATATTTTTGTTTTATTTTTTTATTATTTCTGTCTGCTTTGGAGTGCCACAAGCTATCTTTCTTCCCGCTTTTCGTTTGACTAACGTAGTAGTACTTGACTGACGTAGAACAGTTCTTGTAACATATAGAAAGAAGTGTGTGTAGGTGACAATTTGGAATTCAACTTTGGTTTAACTTTGAAAAATCATTATTTTATTTTTGCAATTATTTATAAACATGAGTACCAAAGTAATAATGAAAATAACATGTCTCACTTACAATTGTAAAATATAAAATTGACATTTACACTTCAAAACCACTTACAAACTTGATTCATACGGTAAAAATAACAATTTCATTCAATTACAATAATATTATGCCACAATATTGTCAATAAATTTTAATTACTTCTTATTCTTCTTTTTCTTCTGTTTTTTATTTTTTTTCACCGGAACTTCAAACGGTGTTGGCTCTGGATCCGATACTTTACGTTTTTTAACTCCAGGAACACTGAATCCAGAAATCTAAAAATAATTTTTTGTTATAAAATTATTTACACTAAAGTTTGCATTGAAATAAAAAAAATTACCTCTGGCTTAACAAGTTTGAATATTAATTTTTCGTGTTGGACATTAGATCTATCCAAGCTCAGTTGTACAATAACAGGATCAAATGACCTGAAGACAACATCACCACACGTCTGTGTATGTTCTTCTTCATTATAAATAAATTTAACTCCAGACGTTTCACCTTTTTTATTCAAATACAAAGTTCCTTCAAGTCCATACTTAGGAATTAGGACCTGCAACGCATTCTTACGAACAAAAAGTATGTAGCCGTCTTCATCTTCAACTTTTTCACGGAAGAACAACTAAAATAAAATCATAAATATTGTTAGTAAACCAGAATTGCATTTGACTTAATAAATAAATAGATATTAAATTAAAAAAAAAATTACATGGGTATTCAAAGCAACTGAAGCACGTCCAGCGTACTGAGCCATACGATTACGATAATTTAAATTATGACAAAGTGCATGATTTTTCTTTTTATCCAGTAAGTCTGGATAAGTTGCATCAGCTCCAATACAAACAGCAAGTAATCGATGGACCACTATATCAGCATATCTGTAAATATTATACGTAATTTAAATCATTCTCAAAATAAATATTGCAGAAACAAGAGACATCGATAATTACCTTCTAATCGGCGAGGTAAAATGGGTATAAATTGGACAAGCTAAACCATAATGGGCAAATTCCGATTGCTGAACCATACCACTTATAAAATAGACAGCCTGCATCATGCAGCGAGTCGCCAAAATTTTTAACATCGTATTAAAGTATGGGTTGTCTTCTTTATGAGCAGATTCAAGTGATTGCGCTAACTCTTTTCCACTGGAAGTGTTGATCTCAAAGCCTTGATGTCTGCCAGCTTTGATAAGCGGCTCGAAATTAGATTGTGGTGGCTCTGGATGTCTTCTTAGCATCGCACAATCTGGAAATTCTGCTAAAATTTTTTCTGCTACTGATATATTGGCTAACAACATAAATTCCTCGACCATAGAATTTGTGTCGCGTATTTTTTTAGCTTCTACTTCGATTGGATCATGAGTTTCATTGTCCACTTGAAACCGTATCTCTGGAGACGCCAATACTAGTGCTCTGTTGAATTATTGAGAAAGTAAATATTAATAAGAAGTAATTATAACTAGCAACTTGTGAATTTTTCATATATAAATATATGAAAAATAATGTAGATTATTACTAATATGGACATAAATAAAAAATACCCATTTTCAAGTCGACGTTTCTTCAATTTCTTGGCTAAATTATTCAATCCTCTCAATGATACCGTTAATGCATCATTTTGCGATTTATCGTCGATTAATAATTGAGCTTCTTCATAAGTCATTGCTCGTCGTGATCGTATTACTGATTTACAGAATCTCGTATTAATAATATTAGCGTCGTGATCGATTTCCCAAATACATGAGAAGGCGAATCTTTCTTCATTGCCACGGAGCGAACAGAGATTAGAACTCAGTAAGCCTGAAAATAAAATTATTAATTAAAAACTTGGTATTAAAATTAAATAGATTTAAATTTAATAAAATAAAAATTACCTGGCACCATGTCAATTCGTTTATCAACAAGATAAACAGTAGTTGCTCTCAAAGCAGCTTCTTGGTCCAAAGCAGTTCCAGGTCGTATAAAATGCGTAACATCTGCAATGTGAACGCCCACTTCCAAGTTTCCATTTTCTAAATTTCGGCAATGAAGTGCGTCGTCAATGTCAGTACATCCTGGTGGATCTACTGAACAAATGTCCAGATGACGTAAATCTTCTCTCGATGCAATGTCCTATTAACAATTAAAATAAAATAAAATCGTTTCACTTCTTTTGTTTCATTTTATTAAAATTTTTTTTATTAACTTTTTAATATGCTTGTTTTAGTTTGAAAATTATTTGTGGTTAACTATAATTATTTATTAAAGTAATAAAAAAAAAAAAAATGAAAAGAAATTTTAATTTAATAATAAAACGTTCGTCTGAGAAGACAATTGATCAAATAATGGCGAAATTTAAAAAAGTTAAACAAAGTGTTGTAAATATTTAAGTCTTGTTAAAAATAAGCTATAATCAATTTGTTTTTAAAAATTAATATAATTTTATTTAATTGAGTAGAATGGTTCATTCGATGAAAGAAATTCGAGCAAAGAATCTCAGAGAGACGTTAAGCTGAAAATATCTTCAAAAAAAATTGCTGTAATTTGTGAACAGTTGGAAGAGCTTTTAAATTTTTTTTTCAAAGATACTAATTATCTGAATTTTATTAATGACTATCCCGTGTAAGTATTTATTTATAAATTAGTTATGAAATTATAAAAAATTATTTTTGCAACAGATTTCTGGAGAAAAAATTTTTAAATAGTACTCAAGAGCTTGAATGCATGCTAAAAGAATTAAAGCGTGTGCAAATTAATGTACAGAAACAAAAATTGCAGCAAAAGTGCATTGACAAGGAGAAAAAATGCGTTAAAGAGACTTTAAAGAAATTAAAAGACACTGGTAAATTTTTTTATTTTTATTATTTAAAATCGAATGTAAAAATTTATAACTTGATATAGAAATACGTGAAATGGAGACTATTGTGTCTGTTTTTGATCCTGCCATGTTTTCACGATGGGAGTCAATTAAATCGACCCGAAAATTAGAAACTCTAGAGGGATTTTTATCGGATATAAAGGTTTGATAAATTAAATTTTGGATATCAAGTTTTTATTCAGTTAATTATTTGTAGAGCAAGCAATTGGCTTTGGAAAATTTAAATACTTTGGTAACGAGAAAAGTAAAGAATACAAAAACTATTTTATTAAATAAAAACAACGATAATAATAAAGATTCGAGTGTAGCGCTGCCGATTTTAGAAATTAATTCAACAGAAAGCACAATACCGCCCCCACCACCGCTACCGGTAGTACCTTATTATACACATTCGCAAGTGTCAACACGGCAACGTCAGCGTATAGAAAATTTACGCAGGTAATTTATTTAAATAAACAAATTGATCAATGCTACTTCTAAAATAGATACGAATTATTTCGAGTGTAGAAATTAAGGTCACCGAAAATATGAACCAACTGGAGGCTTTGATGAATTGAAAAGTAAAATAAAAAATACTTACTTCCTCGGTGATAATCCAAGGTAATTTTGGAAGAAAACTAAGAACAGCGTCGGAAAATCTACTGTGTGGTACATCGTGTTCCAATAAAAGCACTTCATTCTCAGTATCCTTATCACCGACTTTTCCTAGCGCCCGAACAAAATGTCCCGATGGATAACGAGAATTTCTTGGCCAAGAATCAATAGCAACAATTATTCTTTGGCTACTCAAAGTCTCTGATTGTCGTGTTTCGATTCTCACTTTAGGGATTTTCCTTTCAGCTGGCACAAAAAGATGCTTTACATTCTGAATCAAATAAAATTTTAATCTATTAAAAAAATCCATGTCCAATTGTGCACAACTTAAATCAATAACAACAAAACTAACACTAATACTAATTATTATTATTATTAACTTACCTCTTTGACAGCGCTTGGCTGCAGTATGCCACAATATTGTCGCCATTTTCTTCTTATGATGCCAACTATTTTACCTGTTGGCGTTCGTTCAACTTCTTTCGTCGTCTTAACAATTATTTCTTTTTCTTCCTCCAAAATGTCACCTGGATCTTCTTCATCAGCTTCGTCTTGCAGGATTAATTCACTTGGTACTGACCATTCTTCTTCTGGTAATAATTCAACAGCTACAATGTCACCATCAATAGCTCTATTAAATCCAATCCTTCCTTGTACGAATATCTGTTTAATATAATTAATTAATTAATAAATCAGTCAATAAACAATCCAAAATTTTACATAAAATTAATGAAGAAATAAAATAAAACATACGAATTTTTCCATTCCTTCAACGTTAACACTTCCTTCCAAAAAATTTTCACGTGACGCTAAAAATGTTCCCTGAAGCAATTTTCCATTTTTAATTCCATCGTGAAATTGCGCTGGAGTAAAATGAGAGGGAAATAATGGTTCACCTTTCCCACCATCAATTTCATAATGTTTTTTACATAATTTATCTTCTAAGAACCCAGAATTTTCCAGCGAACAAACATATTCTTCCACTGTAAGCAAATAAAATAAATTAAGAAAATAGCAATTGATCGTTGCAAGTCTGGTATTTTTCTGTTCTTTAGGAACTAAAGTTTCAGAAAAAGTACCATTTGCTAGAAAATTTGCTAGACATTAATTTTTTTTTTTTTCAAATTAATAATTAAAATTACTTGTAAAGACAAGGCAGCCTTCATTCTGCGCTTTGCTCCG
This sequence comes from Cotesia vestalis, assembly GCA_000956155.1. Lineage (NCBI taxonomy): Eukaryota > Metazoa > Arthropoda > Insecta > Hymenoptera > Braconidae > Cotesia > Cotesia vestalis. The sequence continues at coordinate 9,720 of JZSA01001617.1, forward strand.
ATTTTCATTATCATCAGTAAGCAAGACAATATTGATGTTGTTATTTTTCGATTGCTCCAAATGACTTTTGTACCACAGACAGGCGGTTCTGATGGCCCTGTCATTGCGGTCATTTATTTTTTCACCAGGTACCCGCTCGACGAAGGTGTCTTTGTGGTGTTCGTTGACAAAGACGTAAAATTTCCGTTTTGGATCAGCAATTATGTCTTTCAATTTTTTGTAAACATTGGAACTACGGTGCTTTACTTCTTCCAGAACCGTCTGGAGGATAATTACGTTGCACAGCAAATCCTCTTCCAAGATATTTATCTATAGTAAAATAAATATTAATATATAATTTAATAAAAGCACTCAGCTGTTGAAAAAAAATTTACTTACTTGATCAAGAACTATATTGGTGTCCAGTAATAAATAGTACGGCCCAGAAATAAGTGAGCTCTTGGTTCCTGGATTTTCTTCTTCAAGAACAAGATCTTTTTTACGTGGCTTACACGACTCACAGGCTTCAGATCCACACCAAATATCATCTCGCAGGTAATGATCTCTTACAATCTAAAAAAATTTATAATTATTTTTTAATTGTTGCTAATGATGTAAAATTAAATGAAAAATAAGTTAGCCGACATTTAAAAATTTTAATAATTTATTTTAAAGTATTTATTTATTAAAAATTGTTACCTTAAAAATATTTCCACTTTTAGTCTTGCGAAAAAAAGTTTTTGTAGCTAACATTTTGTAAAATTACAAATTAAAAAATTATTTCATGTAATAAATAAAACCATGTGCGCTGTATATTTACATATACAGTTTAGTGTTCTTAAATTTATTTTTAAATTGAGGTTATAATTTGTAAGCAATACTTTTGGTTTAAACTCTGACAACTGAGGGCAGCACAAGTAATTATTTTAATTTACAAAAAAAAAATTATGTCAGTAAAAAAACAAAAATTAATTAAAATTTTCTATCAGTTATTTTATTTTTAAAGAAAAAATTAAGTAAAATTTTATTGACATATTACAAGAAACATAAAAAAAGAAAAATTTTTGAAATATTTAAAATTTCCCGCCATTTGAAGATTTCAAAAACATCGAGCACACCAATGTTTTCATTATTTCCATTTAATAATTAGCTTTCACATTCATAACTCGCCATTTTGTAGTCTTAATAAATATACAGTCTTAAGTCAGTCGGTCGTAAATTAAGTTTTGATGAAAAAAATTTATAAATGTAAGTTGATCAGTATAAACTAATAAAAATAAGTATGTGATAATTTAAGTAAGAATTAAAAAAATTAATGTTTTGAAAAATAATTAAAAATCAATGATTATCACGTGATCAATGTGACGCGGAATTTTTTAATCCGTTACCATCATCAGCGAGTAAAGTGTGTGTTGAATGATTCATATGATATTTTATTAAATGTTTTGGTAGAAGTATATTTATTCATGCATAGATGTATGTTAATATAACAACATAACAAATGTGTAATATATTATGAGCAGGCAACGCAATCGTGAAGCGTAGGCCAAAGTCTATTTATCCTTGAGTAATATATCTCTAATTGTAAAATACAACATAAATTATAAATAATACTATATACAATAATTTTTTATCTACAATAATAATTTGGCAGGTGGATTTGTCAAAGAAAAAAAACATTTATATATATGTTCTGATTTTATTATCGCATCATTTAAAATTTCTTAGATTAAATAGATTAAATAGAAGGTCATTTAATAATTAACATTTAAATTTAAATTTATTTTGTGTTGATGTGTTTTTAAGGTATTTATCTTTATTTCTATTTATTGTTGCAGGACGTACATTTGCTGCTGTTGATTATGATTAAATAACATTATATTATAAATATTAAACATCTGTTTGTTGTCAGGACAAAAAATTAAAATTTAGAAATAGAAGAAAAATAAATTTCAATTAATAACTAAATTTTGTTGCCTCAAAATAACAATGATGGAGATCGAGGTGCCAGAATTTACATCCAAGGATGATGAGATTCAATATTGGATGGATTTGGCTCAACAAATGTTTCAAAGGTATGTTAAATTTTTAAAAACAGTTTTGCATGCCTCAAGCGTGAGCGTAAAACTCTACTCTCGCCTAAAAATCAAGATCTCGAGTTTCGTCATAATAATTTGTATTTAATAGAAATAATTTATATATAAATGCTACAAAAAGTACACTGTCAGATAAAAAAATAATCACTGATCATTTAAAAATTTTTTTTTAATAAATATTTTTGCACAATTACATAAAAAAGTGGATGAAACCGAAAAAAAAATTTTTTTTTGTTTAACTAGAAGATATTGTCCGTACAATGACTCTCGGTCAAAAAAAATTGACAAAATGGCGGTGTTTTAATTAACTTAGTTTATTTTATGATTGAAAATAGATTTTAAATGACCTTAGAATGATATTACTGATGTATGATTAATTGTAGGAAAGAAGATGTGGAGCAAGAGTTAGCGGAATTTGAGGAAAATTCAAAGATGCTGGAGAAAGAGTTGGAAACAGCATTGGAGCAAGCTGAGAACACAAATCGTGAATTGAGACAACGGAATTCACGATTAGCTACTGAAATTGAACAATTGAGAACACGATTGGACCAACAAGCAGTAGATTGTTCGGTTTTCCAAACACGAGCCACTGAATTGGAGAGCCAACATGAGCAGCTTGTTAAATATATCAGAGAGTTGGAGCAAAAAAACGATGATCTAGAACGAGCTCATCGGTAAATATTCTGCATTTATAAATTACTGGCAAAAAATTACTTATATGTGCTCTAACTTTATTAAATAAATTATTTACAGAATAAATCAGGCGTCTGAAGAAGCCATAGAAGCTAAATTCAATTCAGCAATTGAAAAAAACGCTCTATTGGAGTCAGAACTTGATGAAAAAGAAAATCTCAAAGTTTTAGTTCAAAGACTGATGGACGAGAATAGAGGTATTTTTATTTTCAATATTTAATTGGTGTAATTATAAAAATAAAATATTAATATCAATAATATTTATGCTTAATTACAGATCTTAAACAAGAGATTAAACATGTCAAAAGACACCTTCCGGATAATGACAAATCAGCAGCAGATAAAGTCCGTACTCTAATGGACAGCAATAAACTACAAGTTGAACTCGAGACTAATAACACTCCTGTAATCTCTCCGCTCTCGCAGCAGAATATACCGACAACTCATTCGACAACAGCACCGTTTAAACGTAAGATGCATAAAGCATTAACAAAAACTAAAGGCTTTTTTACACCTCGACGCAAAAAAAATATTTCCGATTAACTTTTTTTTTTTTTTCCTTTTATTTAACACATTAACTATTTACTAAAATAACTTTGACTACCTAAACATTCATATTTAATAACTTTTGATATTCTAAAAACTTTATTTAAAACTTTATGTGAATTAATGCTCATTTTTAACATTACTAAGCATTATTCATTAATATAAATTAACAATTTGATAACTAACTGTACTTACATTTTTTTTCTATTTTTTTTTACTAAATAAAAATTAAAACTCAACTTTCTGTTTTATTTTTTTATTTTTTTAAATCAATTACATAAATATTAATTATTTAAAAATTTTTAATCAGTTGCAAACGGTGTTGGCAATGTTATCAACAACAACAACAATATTAACAACAACAACAACAACAACAACAATAATAGTATGAACATACCAATGGCTCCATCATCGAGAATACAAGCGATGAATTTAATTGGAGACTTAATGAGACGAGTTGGGGTATGTACTAATTTACAAAATTATTTATTAAATTATCCCGTAGTTGCACGTTTGTGTTGAATGCACGTTTATTAAAATTCAAACGCGCAAAAAACTAAGTACGAACGGAAAAAATGGACTAGAGTTATTTAATAAGAGGAAGAAATAGGAATTGGTGTGATAGACGGTATTATTGGTAGCTCGACAGGTGGGTCTGCATGGATTGTAGGAGATTGAAGTGCTCATGTCCTAATGCACTTGAGAAAAAGAACGATATTACACGCCAACAGAGTCCAGTGTCTAGCCAGCATCCAAAGTTAACCAAATGCTGACATTGTTCTTCCTCTCGTTGTCTTGCACTACGACATCTTTATTTTTACACCAGGTCTTTTTTGTTTGTTTTGTTTTGTTTTGTTTTGTTTTGTTTTATTTTTTTTTCCCTGTCTAATGTTCCTCATCGCTTAAAACTCAAAATTTCCTGCCAGCTAATACAATTTAATCCTGATAAATTTATTAGTAGTACTACCAACAATAATTTTGAAAAAATGCATGGGTATTGATAGTTAATAATTAGATGACTAATAAAGTTTTATTTTATGATGCAGGCTATGGAGAATAAATTGAACTCATGCAGAAACGCATCACGAGAGGATCAAGCCATGAGAGATTTGTACAGGTAACAGCATAATTTTATTCAAAGGCCTGCAGCTATTGTTCATTTTCACTGTACATGTGCGGCGTAACTTGATGGTTTATCCTGTACCTTTATCAATTTAATTTATTTAGTAATTAACAGCTAATAATTACGAATCTTAATTCGATAAAATACTGGATATTGTTCGAATTATAAATCATCAAATGATTTAATAATTTAATTAATCAAGTACCTAAATAATTTGTTTAATTAGCAAGGACTATTTGGTACAGGGTATCATCGATTTGTACTTAATTTTTTTAAGTGTGCTTCCATAGAAATTTAAATATTTCTTTAATTGAATTTTAGTTAAATAGCTTTATTTAATTGACTCTTAAAATTCACGTAAAAATTATAAATATTTTTTTTATTTACATAGTTTATTATGTAACTTACTGCTCAATTTAAAGAGTGTACAAAAATTTTTTATATTATCTTATTTAAACTCAAAACATTCGATATCGCATTTTTTGATTTTATTTATATAACATTTACATTTTATATCCCAGCATTTAAATTGCAATTTTGCTTTTATTCAATGAATATATTTATTTATGTTATTTAGATGCTCAGTAATTTTTTTTAAATTTTAAATTAAATTTCCATAAATTTTAATCTGCGATAATTTCGATAAATTTATTTATTTTAAAAACTAGACATATTTTATAGTTTAAAACTATGATTAAAAATTAATTAATAATTAATGATGACTCTTGGTACACAATATTTATCAAATAAATAACGTAGATTACATTGCCATCAAAATAATAAAATGCTTTAATTATTTATGTATTAAATACATTCGTTTATAATTTGACTGTAATAGTGCTAATGAATAATTAATTAATGCATTTAAAAAACAAGTATATGATAAATTAATTTATTAATTTGACATATGTATCACATTAAATGTTTAATAAAATATGTTTTTATATTTATATATTTTTTTTTAATAATTGCAATTAAAGGCAAAGTAAAATATATGAGTTTTAAAACAAGCATGTTAACAATGTCAAGTATCATTAATTCATATTTGTGTTTATTCAATGTACTTTTGTAATAAATGTCATTGTAGTCATGCACCTAGTTGTTATCACATCGTCTTGTTTCTTTTTTATGTATTATAACTTCCCACTAAATTATTAATTAACATAAAAAATATTTTTATTTACTTGTTTTTCAATAGGACGACAACGATAAGACGACAGGTGCGAAGCCTCGCATCAAGAAATAACAATCACATTTGACTGTAAGATAATTTGTCAACGAATTATTCAATAATTATTTTACTTCTCGTTTTATTCCAGTGTTAAATAAATAATTAAAAAAAAATAAAAATAATAATAACATTGCTTAACTTTTTTAATAGCTTAGATAATTTAATAAAAAATTATCATGCTTGTATTTTTAATCATCAATAATTCAATATGAGTTTATTGTTGTTTTATATTTATTTATATCTGACTAGACTTTAATGTAAAACAAGTAAAAGTTTATTAAAAAATCATGATGATTTATGATTGATTAATAATAATAATAATTAATAAATAAACATGTAAATATATGTCTGTTATATTTATAATTTAAAAAAAATTAATTAATAATATTCGATAGCAAGATATAAATTTTTTGTTACAAAAAAATGATTTATGTTTATAATTATTATGTTGAATATTAATATTGATTAATCAAACAAAAATTTAATATATTTATATAATAATATCGGTCTAAAATAAATAACTCTTAGGACTACCAGTATTTATTTATATAATTATAAAACTATTGGAATAATCATTTAAGCTTGATAAAAAATAATTAATTAATAGAAAGTAGTTTTAATGAGTATAAAATTTAATTTATATTAAGATTTTAAGTCTATTTATTGTTTAATGTGACAAATTTACGTAAATTATCAAAAATGCATGCAAGATGTAATTTGTGAAAATTATAATTACTTATATTACTCGTGAAAAAAATTGTAATTAATATTTTGCTCATTCAATAAACTCATAAAAATTATCCTAGCGAATAATTATTAATTTCGATACAAAAAAAAACAAAAAAGAGAAAAATAAAAAAAATACAACCTTACAATGTTTCTTACAGAAACTGGATTACACTAAATGTAATATAATCTAATGCACATTACCTAGGGTGTGCAGATAATCTTTAATTATTATATTAATGATTAATGATGATTTAATGAAAATGTATATATATATTCTAATTGATGTGTAACGACGAATCCAGACATCGTTTGCGAGTAAAAATTTTGCAATTATTCATCATTAGATAAAACAATTAAATGTCATGTTAATAAACAAATTAGTTGACTTTTATAAATCGCAAACTGTTACCATTTTTATTACAATAATAATTGATATATTTTATCAAGTGGCTTACGTGTAATGAGTGATATATATTGAATGTGAATGTTTAATATAATGCTAAAAAAAAAATTTTTTTTTTTTTTTTTCAATATCAAGAACAGGAATGAATACGATGTATTATCCATTATTACGAATAATAATAATTATAATAGTAGTAATTAATGTTAATATCAATAATAAGAATACAAATTGTGATAAACTGTAATTTTGATGATCAGATAATTTTTTGTTAACAGATAAAATGTGATGATTTAAGCACGTTCACCACGGATTCGTCGAGCCAATTGGATGTCTTTCGGCATAATGGTGACACGCTTGGCGTGAATAGCGCACAAGTTAGTGTCTTCGAAAAGACCGACCAAGTAAGCTTCAGAAGCTTCCTGAAGAGCGCCGATGGCTGCACTCTGGAAACGCAAGTCGGTCTTGAAATCTTGAGCGATTTCACGAACCAATCGTTGGAAGGGCAATTTTCTGATCAACAACTCAGTAGACTTCTGGTATCTTCTGATTTCACGAAGAGCGACGGTACCTGGGCTGTAATTTTAATCAAACAAATAAATAATCAATTAAAATTTTTCTACTAACCGATTATAATTATTTAAATAAATTAAATCAATCAAAAAAAAATTAATTAAATAAATAAAAATAATAATTACCGGTAACGATGAGGTTTCTTAACTCCACCAGTTGACGGTGCGCTCTTACGTGCAGCTTTTGTTGCCAATTGTTTTCTCGGAGCTTTTCCTCCGGTTGATTTACGGGCTGTCTGCTTTGTACGCGCCATCTTTCACTTTAATACTGTAAAAAAAAAAAAACACAATTTACAATTAATAATTTTTTCCTACCACTTACTAAAATTAAAAACTAATTTTCTACAACTTTAAGATAATATCTGTCACAATAATTTTATTATTGTTACTAAATATAATTCCCATTAACACAAAATCTAATTACAGAGCGCGATAATGAAAATAATAAAAAGACACTTGAAATTATATTAGTAAAATATAAATAAACTAAAGATCTCGAAATAATCTAAGTAAAAGTGAGAAGCAAGTTGAATGACAAAGAGGAATTGCCCAACATAACCACGCATGTGTAAATATAAGTGGGGGGTAAATAAATAAACTCGCCGTAAAGAGTGAGGGTACTAATAGTAGGAAAAAAATCTCAAGAAGGGATTCATTGTAATAGTGGGATCAAAATTTCAATTGTGGGGGTAAGATCCGCGTTGCGCAATGAACAAAATCACGATCCTCCTGTCTCCGGTGTTTGGGTGCGAGTGTCTGCTCGAAGAAAAACAACGCTCTCCCTTCTCCCTTGCCCCCAACCCAAGAGATCATCGTCCGAATCGATGTTTAATTAATCCAAATAACTATTCATCTCTGCTAACACCTCACAACTATTCCACCAAATAAATTATTAAAAAGTGCATCTCGATAAAACTGGAGCACCTTAATACACTTATTGCTTTTAATTAATCACGTGTACCTGAAATAAAATTCACCATTAGTTTAGTCACCAACAAATGCTATACCCGCTACACTAGTGCATTGAGAGAAACGATTCCCTCGCAAACGTCAATTACAAAATGGAGGCAACGGTAAAAACTCGTACGGACAACAGCTATTTTATTTTATCAAAAATTCTTGCATTTCATCGCGGACACGCTTGATAAAACTAGAAATTATTAATCAGAATAATTAGACAGCCATTAAAAACACAAATATAATTTAAGTACTCACCTTTTGAATTTACGGGTCCGTTAAAATAATAAAATAGCAGGAGCTAGCTGTTTCCTTGTACTTGGTTCGGATGGCAGTGGACGCTCTTGGGTGCTCTTGGGTCGGTTTGTGTGTTGCTGCTCTTCCGAACTGTCTCTACTCGTTACTCGTTGTCGTCCGTCGTACACAGCTTACTCTCCCTTTGCGTCCCTTCCCGTCTATCAGTCTATGTTGCTCTTTATACTTTATACTTCACCACACACACATAATATATTATACAGTAGTATGTCCCATGCTAGGCCCCCAACCCACAATTCTACCTCTAGGTGCCCCTAGAACTTCAGTCGAGTACCTACACTAGTGCAGAGCCTCCGTGAACCCGCGAGCACTATTTCGGCCAATGGTATCGCGACAATCACCTAAATTCCAAACTTTTAGTCTTATCTCATTGGACAGTTTTATTCCGGACGCGCTGTTAATTTTTCACATTTCATATCATTTTCTTTACTCATATTTTGTTCTACTCACACACGCAAGCGTCTACAACCACATGCACACTTATTTATACGTATAAGTACCTACTTCAAGAACGCCTAATGTTTAGATTTTATTATACTATACTAAATAAAGAATAAAGATAATAATTAAGTTTTTCTGGTACATACGTTATATATTTATGATAGTACTGAAGTTAGCAGACGTCTAAAAATTTTTGATTTTTTTTTTTTAATTAAATTACAACTAAAAAATATTTATAAAAAATTACACTTGTAGTTTTTTAAGTTTTTTTCACATGTGAAATTTTTTTATTTTTTTATTCAATTGAAATTTCTTCAATAAAAAATTTATTACAATTTTGAAATGTCAGCTAACTTCATTTTCACATATATTTATTATATATAATACTGAAGTTGACAGATATTAAAAATTTTTATAACACTGAAGTTGACAGACATTAAAAATTTTTTTAGAGATTAAATTATTAAAAAAAAAATTTAATTAAAAAATTTCACATGTGAAAATTAATAAAAATTACAAGTGAAAATTTTTAGAAGCATTTTTTTATTGTAAATGATTTATTAAAAAAATTTTTTAAATCAACAGCTGACTGCTAACTTCAGTATTATAATTTTTTTTAGAATTTTGTAGCAATTAAATTATTAAAAAAATTTAATTAAAAAATTTCACATGTGAAAATTAATAAAAATTACAAGTGAAAATTTTTAGAAGCATTTTTTTATTGTAAATAATTTATTAAAAAAATTTTTAAAATTGACAGCTTCAGTATTATTTAATATATTTGTGTTGAATTAATTAAAAAATTTATAAATATTTAAAGATGTTAATGAATTTTCATCAGCGATAGAAGTTTTTCTCCTGAAATGAACTTTGCCCTTCACTTCTATCAAAACCGCACCCTTTGGCTACTCTTTTTTTTTAGGTACAGATTTTTTTATTGAAGAACTTGAGAGGAGTATTGAACGCTTTCATGGCTTCCATTTTCCTGTATGTTTATTGTTATAGCTCAGCCAAGGCTATTGTTTTTATTACTTTTTTTTTGATAATGAAAATTAGATTGCAAATGGAGGAGCAATCAGATTTTAAATGAGTAATGTTTTTATTTATTTTATGACTCATAGAATTTTCCGATAATGATGAATCATTGATTTTAGAAGTAATTTTACTGAAGATATGATGAAATATTGGGAAAAATTTGGTTAGAAATTGAATTACCGATATGGTTGGATTTACATTATACTTTTTTCCCCAAAAGTAAGTTTTTTCTTAGCCTTGAAAATTTAGTAATAGAAACTAGCATATAAAATAATTTTTTTTTTTTAGCAAATGACAATTTTATTTTTGATTAATAAACTAAAATAAAATTAAATTAAATTAAATTTAGCTGTCACTTTATAATTGTTTTAATTTTTTTAACAAATAAATTATAGCAAAAAAAAATTATTAAAAAAATGGACTTGTATAAATTTAAATAAATTAAAAATGCAATTTTTTAAAAATAAATTTTAGAACAAATTTTTTTGTTAAAAAAAATTAAAAAATTGTCAAGTGACAGCTAATTTTAATGTCATGTTAAATTAAGTATCATAAAATAAAAACAAATATGCTCTTATTAAAAATACGATCCATATTTTATATTTTAATTAATAATTATTAAAAATTTTCTAGAAGCTTCTATCAAAAATTAATGGACGCGATTTTTTGAAGCACGAAGAAATAAATGCGAAGAAATTTTAACATCTGTACAATTATTGTAAGCGAATAATTGTTAGCTATATGATATACGTTTAGATATAATAAATAATTAATAAAAAATATGTATATAAATATATGAAATTCATAAGAATTATGTATAATGTATACATATGGTCTTGTAATTGATGATTTTACAGCAGAATTATTTATTTTAAGATATAACGCAATATTTGCGTTTAAACTTTATTTAATATTTCAATTTATTAGAAGAAATAAATATTAAATTATTTTTATTGAAGTACTTAATACTTATTACGTTAGTGAGATAATGAGGTTAGTCGTAATGTTGACAAGCATGTGCATGTATAAACTGTAGATGACTATAGATTAACAAGTATGTATTTTAAACGATTGTTTAAGCTTCAATGATAAGTCTAATGAAAAAAAAAATCAACTTAAATTAATTAATTATAATTATCACTATTAAGGTAATAAATAAATTAAATAAAATGTAATTTTTTACGTTAATGTACATTATTATTATTGTATCATGTCTACTTACATAAAATTGTACTTATAAGTCAGATAATATCAAGATTAATACAACACTATTACACGAAAAATACATTCGGTGATAACTAAAAGTTGAATTTTACTTAATTAATTAATTAATCAATTATTAATAGTTAATGATACAACTAAATTATATGCAAGTGTCTACTTATTAATGTGAAAAAGTTATGAAAATTTAAAATGATAAAATAAATGGTGAACTTTTTTTTAAAATAGAAGTCCTTGCTTATTAATTTATATAACTTTCGAGACGTTTGATGAGATTCTTGATAATTATAAAAAATATAACGGACAAAATTTAATATTTGACACTCGAACGAACATTCATACAAAATATTATTTTTAATCTTGTGAAAATCTAATTGTTTAATTTTACGAATTTATTTTTAATTAAGGAAACGATTAATCGATAAATTATATCAGATATAAGCAAGTGTGGAGTTATTAATCTAACAACTCTGCTTTCTCCTTAAGATTATATATTATTAATAATAATAATTAATGATAGTTTTAATAGTAATAGCCTTAACTTAACTGCCTACAAAAGATGATTACATATTATTCTCTATTTGTACATATGAACCTTTTTGTGAATGTTTTATATTAACAATTATAAACTGTAGTTTAAGAAAATCAATCAAAAAGATTCATTGCCAACAGAGATGACATCACAATGCAAATATTTTTTTTTTTTAATCATCAATTTTGGTGATTTATCAGTTAATGATTGGTGCATGATAAAGTTAAAGAAAAAAATAAAAAAGTAAATTGTTCATTGCATTGTGAAACTAAAAAGCAATGTCATGACTGTCTGACACGTAATCGTTACAATTTGTAAAATCTTTCTGGCTGTTAATATTCATCACTTATACTTAATTCAATTTTTTCATTGGATCTTTTCTAATTTATAAGATAAAACCATTTAAAAAAATTTTTTTTGCTTTATATTACTCTTTGTATCAAACTTAATTTTAAATTCAATTTTTGGTTCATCTTTTCAACGTTATACCGATTTATACGTGCTTGGCAGTGATGACTATTAAATTAATAATGATAAATCTATTTAATTTTTTTTTTTTCACCCAAATGTAAATTAGAAACTATAAATTATGGAAACAAAAATGCTGAATTCATCAAAAATGATAACAGAGTGAATCATAATAGAAAGATGATAATTAATATTACGCTTGTGAAATGTTAAAATATTCAATATAATTTTTATTGGAGCTTGATTGATTTAAGCACGTTCACCACGGATTCGTCGAGCCAATTGGATGTCTTTCGGCATAATGGTGACACGCTTGGCGTGAATAGCGCACAAGTTAGTGTCTTCGAAAAGACCGACCAAGTAAGCTTCAGAAGCTTCCTGAAGAGCGCCGATGGCTGCACTCTGGAAACGCAAGTCGGTCTTGAAATCCTGAGCGATTTCACGAACCAATCGTTGGAAGGGCAATTTTCTGATCAACAACTCAGTAGACTTCTGGTATCTTCTGATTTCACGAAGAGCGACGGTACCTGGGCTGTAATTTTAATCAAACAAATAAATAATTAATTAAAATTTTTTACTAACCGATTATAATTATTGAAATAAATTAAATCAATCAAAAAAAAATTAATTAAATAAATAAAAATAATAATTACCGGTAACGATGAGGTTTCTTAACTCCACCAGTTGACGGTGCGCTCTTACGAGCAGCTTTTGTTGCCAATTGTTTTCTCGGAGCTTTTCCTCCGGTTGATTTACGGGCTGTCTGCTTTGTACGTGCCATTATTTCTGAAATAATATTAATAAATAATCAATAATCAATCAGTTGAATTGAATTTATCAACAGATTCACATGCTATTCAAACGTGCTGAATAAACAGCAACATTCAAAGTACTTAACATCACCACTGCATTTATTTATAATTTATTCAGCATAAGTAATTATTTAAAAATGATAAAAAATTTAATTTTGCAGCTGTTATTGTTTTAATAACATTATTATCATTAATCATATTTAATATTGTCCATAAAAAAAATTTTCTTTGTTAACAAATTTATTTCCCTCCAAAAGCACGTAAACGCACAAAATGGCGGTCGCGTACATACTAACATAATTGTGTGGAAGACGCTCATCAAATAATTTATCACAATTGTTCTCTAATCAAAAAATGTTATTTTAAAGATTATTATTTCAAAATAATCCACTAATTTTTTACTACAAAGTTATAATTATTAAAATAATAACGAGGTATTAATTCTCACCTTGATTGAGTTTTTAAAAAAAACAACGATTTAATAAAATTCACAATGCAACGTTATTTTACAACGTAAGTGTAACACAACTGATGTTGCTGCGGACTGTCGAAAGAGAAGAATAAGCAATGAAAGCACTCGAGAGGTAACCAGTGAACTGCACGGACAACAACAGCCAAACTAATCCTATACCTAACTATACTTCGTGTACATTCAACTTGATCTCTGTGGTGGCCAGGTTTTTTCCTGTGTGTTCCTGTTTGTGTAGTTGGTGTAGTTTTTTTTCATTGGTGTAGTGCTCGGTAGTTCCTCTACTGCGCAATCGTCTTAAGCCCGGCTCCTCTATTGGTCGTTGGAATGTTTGTAATGAAATTTCTGATTTGTTGATCGATCGTACATTTTATTTTTACTATACTCTACGAGTTATTTCTGTAAATTAATAAATATTTAGCTATTGACATGCATTTGAAAGTTTATATTTGTATCCGGTGTGAAGAAATATTTTATTTAGTTGCAGTTGACTCACGTAATTAAATTTTATTGTATTTTTCAAGTGCGCAGTTAAATCGGTACCGCCGAGAAATTTATAAACTCATTTATTATTGGTCAGTTCTGGCCTATTAAAATATTATTTTTTACGCGCGTTTTTTTAAATTATAATTTTATGATTTTTAAATTATGAGACATTTAATAAAAATTAAATTAGCCATCTGGAAATTTTTAGAATTTTTTATTAAATTAATTAGTATGCAGAAAATTGTAACACTGAAGTTGACAGATATTAAAATTTTTTTTGGAATTTTATTTCAATTAAATTATTAAAAAAAAAAATTTTAATAAAAAGTTTCACATGTAAAAATTAATAAAAATTACAAGTCAAAATTTTTAGAAGAATTTTTTTACTGTAATTAATTTATTAAAAAAGTTTTTAAAATTGACAGCTGACCGCTAATTTCAATATTATAGAAAATTTTAGAAATACTAAGGTAAAATACCCAGTTATTGACACTTGCAATTTTATTTTAATTAATTAAAACAAATCGACTCTAATAAATTGATAAATATAATTTTTTGAAATTAAAATTAACTTAGCAGATAGTTGATAATTTTAAGAATTTTTAGAACAAATAAATAATGGCAAAAAAAAATTGACATTCAGAAATTTTAAAAAACTACAAATGCAATTTTTTAAAAATTTATTTGTTCAAAAAAATTAAAAAATTGTCAAGTGACAGCTAACTTTGATGTCATTTTTTTGAAGTATAAATTTTAAGATAATTGGTTTTTTGAGAACATTTTTATTTTTTTAATTACAATAAAATTGAAAGTGTCAATGAACTAGGCCAATGTAAATAACTGGGTCTTTTACCTTACCCAAGCATCACATAAAAAATTGTTGACTTTTTGATAAATTTTATTTAACAAGAAGTCAAAAATTTATAAATAATTATTATTAAATTAGCTGACATCTGAAAATTTGAATAATTTTTTTTATTGAAAAAATTATTACAAAAAAATTAAAAGAAAAAATTTCACATATTGAAGATTTCAAAAATTATACGTGCAATTTTTTCAAAGTATTTTTTTTACTTGTAATTTAATTGTTGAAAATAATCCTAAAATTTTTAAACTTCGGCTAACTTTAGTATTATAAAAATTAATAATTTTCAACTTAAATTCAACAAAATATTACCAAAAAAAATTTTTGTGTCAGCTAATTTTAATATCATGGATATTTGATAATTTTTTAGAATTTTATAAAAGATAAATTGTAGTAATAAAAAAAATCTACATGAAAAAACTGTAAAAAACTTCAAGTTTAATAAAAAAAAAAAAAAAAATTTTCAAATCTAATTTATTTATTGAATGAAATTGTAAGATGGTAAAAAAAAAAACAAATAATAAAAGTTAAAAATGATATCTAATTCTAAATAAAGGTTGATAATAAAAGTAAAAATAATAATATTAGATTTTTAAACTGTTTTAAATTTATTTCATGTACAATACATTTTATTTTTTTATTTTTCTAGAGTAGCGCAAAGAAGCAATAAAGAAATAATTCGTTCTACAAATCATATATATACATATACATAAACACATACATATGTATACATATATATTGATCATTTGCAATATTTATTATCATTATTAATTAGATATTATAAATAATTATTTGTTTATTAATGTTATAGTTATTAATATAACTTTCAGTCGTCGAAAAAATATTTAAATAAAATATTGGCTATTTACTTTTAATTATCATTATTATTATTATAAGTAAATATTTGAGTAATCTGTATTGCCAAAAATACGGGTCAACATTGATTTCTTTATTTTAATTTTTTTTTTTTTGCAATTCATTGCAATTAATCGTCTTTATTATTTTGTTACAATTATTCGATTTGTACTGACATTTATTAGAATTTACTACAGTCGTTAGTTTCATTTTTTAAATCTTGATGCAACGCCGACACTATGACTGTCTTCGATTATTTTTATGCAGTTATATTTTTTTTTTTTTTTTTTTTTTTATTTATTTACATACGTAGTAATTGATATTTCAATAAAAATAATAATAAAATGCAAACGAGATAGATACGTTCATAGAATTATTTTAATAAAATTTTGGAATGTCCCTTAAATAAATTTGAGTTTTTTAAAAAATAGTTGTTTATAGATTTATTTATTAGAGTAAAATTATTAAGCTTTAATTTTTTTTATTATTTTATCTCTTAGATAAAAAATAATTTGTTTTATCGGAGTATATTTTAAAAATGACACCAAACTTAGTTATAGCAGTCAGAAGTTGTAAAAAATGATATACATAATTATTTATAATTATTTTGATATTTCAATAAAAAATAATTTCCCATTGCTTTCATTTGTTACGTATATATATCTTATTTATTTTATTTTATTTTATTTTTTTTTTAATAAAGTTGTAGAAAATACAAAAAAATTAAATTATTATTTACCAAGCTCATGATATGATCTTATTTAAAATATTTAAAAAAATTTAATTTTATTGTAATTCTGATTTAATTAGTTTGAAAAATAAGTAACTTATTTTTATAAGTTACCACAACCTCACGATTAATTTTTATTTCTATTTATTTAAATTTGTTATGGTCTATTACTTTAAATACATTATATATATTTAAATATTGTAAAACAATTAACTATCTCGTTTGTGTCAATTTTAATCAACGTAATTACACATTTTTAAGCACACACTCGAAATAATAATTTACTAGTTGAAAAATTTCGATTACTTTATTTAAATTACGTTAATTATAATTATTAAATTTAGAGAATTGTTGTACGATTAAAGCTTTAAAAACTAATATTTATTTTTACTAATTTAGTCAAAAGCTAGATCTGCCTCAATTTACTTAGTTTTTATCACTTAGTCATACAACAAAGTCTGTAAATAATAAAACTCAATAGCACACTGTTAAAATTTTATAATTGCCAGCCTAATACTAAGTATGATAATTTATTTAATTATTTTTTTTTAAAATACTATCTACGCCAAATTTTTAAATCTGCCTCATAAATTTCAATCGACGGTCAAAGTTTATTAATAATTAATAAATTAATATTATTTATAAACTTACAACCCTTATTAATTATTTAATATTCAATCAACTACAATTTATTTTATTTGTTTATTTAATTATTAGGCTACATAAATTATTGTTCCGGAAGACGGTTTCGTCATAATGATTTATTGTAATTAAAATAGTTGTCGCGATAAATTCGATGGAATCACTCTTTAACTTTAATTTTTACAATTTATATTTTTCTTTGTATCGTTATAATTATTATTATTATCATCATTATTATTTGTAGATAAACAAATAAAATTTACTTCCTCTTTATAATTTTAAAATTAATAAATTTGTAATTATCGGTTGAATATTATCAATAAAAATAAGTTACATACTTTTTTAATTTAAAAGAAATAGATTAAAATTTAATTTTGTAAAATTAAATTTTTTACAATTTATTTATCTGCAGAATTTATTTAAGTAACAAATATATTATGATTGCGAGACAAAATATTATTAATCGTGACAATACCAGGTTTTTTTTTTTTTTCGCACAACTATTCTGTTATTTTTTTTTATTTTTTATTTATTTAAATATTTATAAATTGACGTATACATTTTGCCACGTATAACTTAATTAAATTACTTCAATTGATACATTCACATTGGTTAAAAAAGTATTCAATCAACACAATCAGCTGAAAATTGTGCTTAAGACGAAGTAGAATAAATTTCAATTGAAATAATTATTTAAAAACTTGCTTTTTATATTTTAATTAAGCTTCAGGTAGCCTGAGATATTCCTAATATAATATTATTTAAGTTTATAAATTTGTATAGCCTTCAAAATTTATTTACTTTTTTTTTTTTTGCTCAATCTCATAAAATATTTTATTATTATATTCTAAAAAAATCAAGAATTATTTTTTTATGCAATATAAACACGTAATATTTTAACTATTAAGTTGATTTTTTAAAAGTTCACTCCCATAAATTGAGAAACAAAAAAAATTAATAATACTTAAAGTTGTTTACGTATTCAATTTGTTTTCAATAATCATTATACAAATATTCTAGTGATTATGTGTAGATATTTTTTGTCTGGAGTGTGTAGATAATTCTTCTGTAACGTTAACTTATTTATTTATAAGTAAAATTTTTTTTATTTTTATTAATAAATACCCTATTCAATTGTATACGTGTTATACAAATTATATTGTTATTGAAGATTTTATCTAACAAGTTTAATTAATAAATTTCATTTATCATAAATGCAGAAGAAGAATCATTCGCACATACAGATCGTATAAAGCGTTTATACTTTTCGAGTATGCTTGTCATTTATTTATTATTATAATTTGTCAAAAATATATTTATATATTTTATTTTCATGTATATTACGCTTAGTTTGGCCTGCCCTATTGTTGGTTTTTTTTTTTTTTAATTTTTTTATGTTTGTGCATCATTCAAAAAGTGATATTTTAAAATTTAATAAATTATTAATAAACTTGGTCATTAGCGTGATGCATTATTAAACTTCAAAGCTGGAAAATTTACAATAATAATCTTAGGCTATAATAATATAAATATACGCATCAAGTTTTGAAGCAAATGTACGATAAAATTAATTATTCTCAAATCTTTACCTCAAAGTATTTATTTTTAAGGTACATTGTGCTGTACGTGTATTTTTACAATGATTTTTTTTCTTTTGATTTGAGATTCTATTTTTTTTTCTTAAAATTTCATCATTTATTTAATAGAATTAGTTTTTAAAATCGCACTTGCAAGATCAAATGAAGGATCATTTATAATTATTGTTAAGTTAAAAAAGCTAATAATTACATATTAAAAATACATACAATTTTTTTTTTTTAATACAATTAATAAAAATGCATCATTAAAGTAAATTTATAATTGAAACAAAATTTTTAATTGCAATCCTATACTTTTTTTACGCATAATATTTTATTTAATTGAGAAAAAAAAATTAACCAACAAGTTGGGCAGTGATCTGTCACAAAATTACAACTGCTTCATCATTTTGAAAATAACTGCTTCGATTTATAAATCGCTACTATAATCGATCACTTTGTTAATCACCTATTACTCTATATTTTGTAATTAATTAATTATTTATTTTATTAAATCTAAAAATTTGTTGTCTCATAATTTAAATTTATATTCCTATTATTATATTATTACCAATAAGTAAAATAACATTACAAGTTTTCATTGTTTATTTTTAAATATATATTTTCAATGTAAAGGAATAAATCCTTGTTACATTCATCGTGATTGTGACATTAATTGAATATTTTTTATTTTTCTCCTTCATTGTAAATAGGCCCACTATGTAATAGTGTTTCATTAATTAATCAGCTTTGTTTTTTAATCATTTTTTAATCATCAATTTAAAAATATATCTATTCACAATCATGATGAACAAATGTTATCTTTACAAGTACAGCGTAATTAAAACCTATGACGGATGTGTCTTGATTAATTATTATTCACAATATAATCACTTGGTTACAACTCTCACTAATGTTTATTTGTTTACATTCATGGTTATTTATTTATATTTTTAATACTCTGTTATTGGGAAGGCTGTACTTATAAAGATTACTAAATAAACACTAATGACAATTATTACTTTTTTTTTTTAATCATTATTGTCATAGTGTTGAATTGGTTAAAATCCTAAGTAGTGTTTTACTTTATATATATAATATATATATGAATCTATGGTATGTACGGTTAGCAATTTATTTAAATATATATTTTTTTTAATTAATTATAATAAAATAATTCATCTTTAATTATAAATTTGAAAATATATATATTTATATTTTTTGAGTGATTAATTTAGTATTTAAAATATTAAAAATATACAATCGCAATTTAATAAACTGAACTGTCAAATAAACTATGTTATAATTTTAAATTGAAACAAATTTCGCATCACGCTGTTCAAACTTTTTCATAACGGTAAAACCGTCAATACCACAGAAAATTAAAAAATTTATTTGTTTAAAGCCTATATTTGTTTAGTATTTAAATCTTGATTTATTAATTAAAAATGACCTAATAAAATCTTTCATTTTTTTTTGGCCTCGTATTTTTTAAATACAATGGTAATTAAATTAAAAAAAAAAAAAAAAATACATTTATTAAAACACTTTGTTATAATTTTATAGACTCTATCTATCATATACCCTTACTATTTTTTGTTTTAATTATTAACTCCTAAAATGGCAATCTTTCATCTGTTGACAGACTTATTTTTTTTTTATATCTATTAATTTTTGAAATAACACACTTCATTTTTTAATTTTTTCAAAAATAAAAGTCTATAATAAAAAAAATACAATACACTAATGTAACTTCAATTTATCTGGGTATTTGTGACTAAAAAATAATTTTGCTCTCATCTTTTTTTTTTTTTTTTTTTTTTCCAATAAATTGTTGAAAAATAATTAAATAATATTTTATCTCTTTTTTTTTTTTTGCTTTTCTATTTTTTTAAATTATTTTTGTCCATTTTTTTTTTATTTTTTTATCATTATTTTTTTTTTATTTTTTTTTTTTATTTATTAAAATTGGTTGTAACATTATATGTCTATGAGGAAAAAATTTGATAACGTTCCTATCTATGCTAATTATTTGTAATATACCTTAAACAATATTAATTTGTAATAGTTAATGAATTAATTATTTTTCTTTAATAGTATATTGGTTAACAACTGCATTTCAAAATTATTTTCTGTCTCTATATATTTTTTTTTGGTATCCAATGATACCCAATTACTCAATTTTATTTTACTTTTTTTTTTTATTAATTAGTACATATTAATTTATTCAAACAAACGAGGTAAGTTCTCGTTAAAAATATTTTGCAGTTTTATTGATTATTACTTTTTTTTTTTCTTATCATTCTTAGAATCGTCATTAGTATTAAAATTAATAATTAAGTCGTTCAATGTTTCAATAGCTGTTATATTAATTGAAAAAATATCATTATTGTATATTTATTATCAGTTCCTTGTATTTAATTAGTTTTGATTTAAAAAGTGAAAAATTCTAAAACACCCACCTTAAAATTAATTTAAAACTCAAAGTAGTTACTTAATTAATACAATACAATTACTATTTACTACTTATGTGCACATTTCGTTTTTGCTAAATCTTCACACTTGCACTAATTTATTTTAACACCTTAACTATTTTTGTTTCAAGATCAATTAATTTTTATTTAAAAAAAAAAAAAAAAAAAACTTATAAGACAAACGAGTATAAAACAAAACTAGATAAATTTCATGGAGACAATATACTTATTACTTTAATTAATAATTTAATGAAAAATACGATAAAATTCATTTAAATTGAAAAAATGCCTACCTAAATAATTATTGGATATTATTAAATACTAAAATAAGAAAATATAGTAATTATAATAAAAATAAGCTATTAGAATAAAAAAATCATCACTGAATGACATAAAACCCCTTGTACCGCTGAGTAAAAAAGTGTGTTAATACTTGAAAAAATTACTACCTAAGCCTAATTAATTTGATAAATCTGCAAATAATATAAAGTGTTTTCATATGAAAACATGACTGTTTTATTTCATTAATATTAGTGTTAATATTATTATTATTATCATCATCAATACCAATACTGAAACATCTCACGACTTAATTAATCATTTACGTTTCTTCTTTCACATTTTGTTGCGTTTTACATTAATCATTATTATTATAATAATTCATCGTTATTATTATCATTTATCTCCCATTCAAAAAACTAACCATCAGACTATTATCATTGTACTGATTATTGTGTCAGTGTGCAAGTTTGTTTTAAATATATCTTTTTAAACTCTATCAATTCCTAAGAATTTTATTTTGTTTCATTTTAGTTTAATTAGTCCATTAAACGTTATCGAGACTTGGTCTCTATTTAAAAAAAAAAAAATCATTATAAGACTTAGTCACTGTGAGGCAAATATTAATTGAAATTAAATAAAAAATTACAAAAAGAGTGACTCAATAAATGTTTTTAAGCCTCTTATCATTGTCCATTTAATTTTTGTTTTGGTATTTTTCAAAACTGACTTATGATGATGCCAACGATGTCAGCAGTTAGTGTCACTTTTATTTGATTCATGATACTCACGGTTAATTAGATAAACAAAACTAAAACATAACAGTAATCTTGTCACACTTGTTTCAATTGACGTAACGCGAACTTTTTTTCTTTCTTGTACTGTTACACTAATTGTGACAGTTTAAAAAAAAAATATACTAAAGAAGATGATGACAATGATCGTTATGAAGATGATGATGATGGTAATAACGAGTTTAATGGTAATAACTTGATTTAACTAGTTGACACAACGGGAGTTTGGCAGTATGGACATTCACGTTGATTTGGTGCACACGTTGAACATACGACGTAATGATTACAAGGTGACAAAGTCACTGCACGGTTCTGTTCTTCACAAACCATGCACTTAGTTGCTGTTTCTCGATATAATACCTATTTCAAATCATTAATCCAATATTAAATTTTAAATATCTTCAATAAAATATTTATATTATTATTTAAAAATAATAATGTGTAACAATTACTTTTTCAACTTCTTCAAGCTCTTGACGTAACTGTGTTTGAAGTGATTTTAAGGTTCCTATTGATAAATTTCTTAATTCAGTATTATTACGTTTCATTGAAAGAAGATGTGAACCGCCACTCGAGGATACTGCTTCATTTTCATTTTTCAATACTTTAACTTGCATTAATGCCTCATCTCGCTGTTGTTCTGCAACTGATGCTTTTCTTTTAGCCTCTTCACTTTCCATTTGCCAAGCCGAGCATGCGGCTCGTGCTTGATTTATCCTCTCGTCCCAAGTAGCTAGTTGAGCGCGACTTGAAGTCAACTCTTCTCTCAATCTCTGAACCTGTAACTTATTGACTCGTATTTACCACTATTTTATATAAATAACTACAAATATACATCAATACTGCTATTCTAATACGTCGTATCCAACATTTATTTATTTATTCATTCATTCATTTGAACGCCAATCGGCATTATGCAACAATTTGTACATTCTTTAAATCATAAATTTTTTAATTCTGAAATTTTGGCTCGAAAATTGCACAAAAATATGAAATTATGTATTTCATTGCCTTATGTCAAATTTTGTGGGATAAGACATATTAGAATGGCACGATCGACAAATGAAATATAAATTATAATTAATACCTCTGACATCGATCCGGAATTGCTAGGACTTATAGAAAATGCATTGACAAGTGGTGATGCTCCTAATGGTTGTGTACGAGATGGCGATAGTCCTTGATTGGCAAAATCAAAAAGACTACTGTTGAAACCGCTTAATTTTGACGTTGAGCTACTCAACTGTGTTATGTGATTAGTAAATGGATCTGATACTGAATGACTTAAAAATGGCATTGTCTGTAACAAAATAAATTATAATCAATAACTGAAAAAAATTTTTTTTTTCTATTTAGTTATTATTTATAGGCGGTTTTAACTGCTGTGGTCATATCGTCGACTTTAACTGTTGGGAGTGGTATTCGTTGGGGTCTTTTTGGGTTGGGAAAATTTTAACCTACGCGGCAAGGGTCGAATTTCAACCAAGCTGGTTTTTAAGACCAACTTGGGATTCGAACCCACGCTTGGACGGTCAATCAGTCCAAGTGATCTATAGGCCATGCGCTTTAGACCACTTTTTTTTTTTTTTAAGTTTATTTGCGACAAAGGAAGATATATTAATATGTACATATATACATTTTTTTAGGCTGCAAATATAATTTAAAAACACATCTTTTTATTCTTTTACTTATGGCTTTTTAGCTCCACGCTTGGAGCTACTTACAGTTATTTATTATTTTTATTATGTTTACTATTGTTTCTATTTTTATTATTGTTAATTTTAATAAGTTAATATCAATTTCTGTATAAGTGATGAAAAACTTAGAAAAATAAAAAACATCACATAAAATCTGAAAAATTATTACAACTATTTTATATAATAAAAATTAAAATAATTAATAGAACTTACAGATTCAATCGGATCTTGATGAGAGAATCTAGATCCAGTTAAAAATCCTGCAGATTGTAAATTTTGTAATGGACTTGACGTAGATGGTGAAAAATTAGATAAAACGGAGCGCTCAGCCATCCCAGGAATATTAACTGGCGCAGAGCTACCCAGTAATCCAGAGCTCGCGAGACCGGCAGATATTGAATTGCTTATTGGAGAGCTTGTTTCACGGTGTATTGAATCTACTAGATTTAATGGGTCATCTAAATGCAATTCATCCAATGCATTACCTGGAACCGTAATACCAATTGTCAACATAAATCCTTTTGTGTTTAGCATTGATAAATTAATGATTAATAAATAAATAAAATTACACACCTACTACTGACTCAACAGTATCATTAGGATAAAATGAACTACTTGAAAGTGGCGATATTGTTGATGCTAGCGAGTGTCCCAATGAACCATTTATATTATAAGCTAGCACAATACTTTGTCTACGTTGTGACTTTTCAGATTTTGTCAACGTTGGATCATTCTCTATTGCTAGCACTTGTTTTCGTAATTCATTCTTTAAAAAAAAATATACATACATTTATAAAATATCTCCATAAAATAGGAAAAAAAGATAGATTTTTTTTCTTTTAAATAAATACTTACAAATTGTAAAAAATTTGGATTATATAACATGCTGGATAATTTATGTTGATTATTTGTTGAATTTGTACTGGAATTATGTAATTGTGCACCAGGTGCTTTACTGTGTGAGTTGTTACTACCAAGACTACTTGTACTTGCTGACTCAGATACTTCACCGCTTCCATTCTGTAATCCCAAAAACTAATGACATTTGATTACATTAAAGTTATTTTTTTTTTTTATTTTATTTTTGTTAATTCGATCGTGACAGAAAAAAAAACACAATGTAATTCTAACTAAGTGACAGCTGTTAGTGCGTGAAATATAATTAATTGGGTGTGTTTATTGGATGATTGTAGTCAAAGAAGATATAAAAACTTACACTACTATCGCTTAGCTGTTTGTCTTTATCGTGTGAGCGTTTGTCGGGAGGTAAAGCATTGCTGAGTAAATCTGCCAAATTGGTGCCGCAATCAATTGGAACAGCCATATCCCGTGCGAGGCCCATGTCTTCTGTTGGCAATACTGCTCCATCAGCAACGATACCCATATCATCAATATTTAATTGTATCAATGTCAAAACGTGTGATTAATATTTTTTTAATCGATAAATTTTTCGTATCATACAATCGGTTATTTCTTATTGATACACAGAAAAAAAAAAAAAAAACTTCTTGCACCAAGAAAATTTTAAGAAAGACCTTTTTTTTTAGAGCCGTCGAAGATCGGGTGTAACTCGGAAAATATTGAATTTTTTTTTTCAAAAATTTTACTGTATGTTCTTAAAATATGTATTAATATACCCTTAAAATTTTAAAACAATTCATACAGGGTTTTTTTTTATTTTAATTCCCAAAAATCGCCTTTTTTTAAAACTGGTTGTGTCTCTTAATATTTTCTTGAGCCAAGAAAATTTACCCTCGTCAAAAAAATTTTTTTTTCAGTGTATGAATAACTAATGAGTAAATGCAATTTAAAATAAAATATCGAATAAATTAGCAATGAAAATAGAATTTAATTATAAAGTTTTATTGAGAATGTTTGATGAATAATAAAATAGAATTAAAATTTTTTTGGATAGTTTGAAAGAACTTAAAATTCGATAAAATGTATAGTGACTGTTTTTACGTACGATTTATGAGAGTAAACTCACGGTCAACGTGTGCAAATGCACAGAAGACGCCACGAGGACAGTAACCAGCTTGTTGTACATCATTACACTTTGTTGATTTATAAATTTCCGGATGAAATTGTTGTTCTGTACGGGTGTGACAGTACATACAGTTATCTCCTTGATCACAATTCCCTGGTTCACCCCACTCTTCACCATGTTTGACATTAGGACAAGGTGTTGACCTATTAAAAAAAAAATTAAAATTCAATGTTTTTAACTAATGTAATTTATTCAGCCAATATAGATATAAATTATTGAAACATTACTCACCGATACTTTGATTTACGTGGGCTGCGTCTTTTGTCTTTGCTATTATGATATTGAGGACACGCATATCCCTGTCTACAAAGACGTGGTGGTCTTTTACACGGCTCAGTTTTGTAATTACTGAGAACATAATTAGTGTCTTGCCATTTAGGATCCTCATTCATCAAGTTGCGCTCTTTATCCAGTATATTTGGTCCATTTGAGGAGGAATTGGGATCCGAGTCGGGATTTTCCAGGGCCTGGATTTCTTTGATATCATAAACCGGCGGACGTAAATCGTGATTCCCGTGAGCAAACGCACAATGAGGTCCATTTTTTACACAAAACCCACGCGTATCTGTGTCATGTACACACATACAAGTTTTGTAATACCGTAGATGATAACGTCGCTCTGTATCTCCGGCTGTTCGATGTAAAAATGGACACCTGGAATATAACACACGTACTCATCATTTATACATCAGATTAAAATTATTTTCATTTTAGTTTTTTTATTAACAATTTAATTATTTAAATAGCAATAATCGTCTCCATTGGCTCAATAATTCAAGCAATTAACTGAAACTAATAATTGAATGGGTCTTTGAGTTAATCTTGTATAAATCCTCCTTAAAAATACAAAGCTTCGTGTTAAATTCTGTAGGCAAAGAAAATATATACTCAGGTATATATATGCAGGGCCAGCTGAGAGATGAAGTGGAGTATGTTAAACAGAAATTCTATATCCAAGTCCACTTATTAAAACTTTTAACCATCTGACGAAAGAAAAAAAGACAATATTTTTTTTTTTTTAACCAGAATAAATATTACAATAAATTTAAAAAAAAAAAAAAAAAAAAAAAACGTAAAAACAATAATAATTATTATTTAAATAAAAAATATTTTTTTACTATTCCAATCAGGTATATAAAGAGAGGCAAGCTTCATCGCGATGTGTACCCACGAGAAAATCAATATCAGGAAAGCTTCTTTGTTTGGTATGTATGGGCTTCCCCCCGCACGCGTCATTTTACCAATTTTTTTTTTTCGGAGGAAAAATACCCATTCGTTTATTTATTTATCCGGTAATTATTCACTTAATTAACGATAATCGATATTATATAATTAATACTGTTAAATTTATTAGTATAAAAATATTTTTTATTAATATCAAACTGTATTGTATTTATTAATAAATTAAAATAGTTAAAAATAAAAATGTTTATTTATAAATTAACATCAAAGCTTTGCCTATCGATGACATGATTTGAATGGTTAAATTGTATACGTCTATGAATTGCAAAATAATATCTCGTGTGGAGTATTATGTTGAGTTGTGTTTTATCGGTCGTTGTAAAACAACAACAGGTGAACGTTTCTCAATGAAATTTATATACGTAGACATAATAGTAATGAATACATTGTAACAATATGTTACAATTGATAAATATCTTTGTCATTGTATCTGCAAGATAACAATTAAAATTAAAAATGCAAACTCAAATAAAAATAATATTTTTAATTTTATAAAATCAAAATTAAATAAATAAATAAATAATATACATTATAATTATGAATCACAGGAAATATATCATGTCTCAAAAAAATTTCTCAATCAATGACTCACGTACAATGATATAAGATTCTTTATACATGCTTTTTTTTTTATGACTTCATCTTCATGTATTTTTAATACTCTACATCAGTATTTCCGGTATATGTTTAAGTAAATGGATGTAATGTCCCATATATTTATTTCTATTTTTAAACTAATAGTTATCTGTCTTTTTAGAATATAAATTTAAATAAAAATTGTTGAAGAAAGAAAGTGGTCTTTGGATTTTTCGATAATCAAACCGTAAAATGTGTCGAGTAGAATAATAAAAGTAAAAGTATGAGTTTTAGGACAAAGCATTAGTGTAAGCCTTAAGCATCAGCAGTGCCATTACCAGGAAAGTGAGTAGTCTAGTATGTAATGCACAGCATCAGGGTAAACCGTCTCAGATTCAAAATCTTCATTTTTTCCCCCCCATTTACATTACTAGAGTTAAAAATCTCCGATGTGATATTGACAACAAAGAAAAATCCAGCCGACTCTTATTGAGGAAATGCGTCCTTTTTCCGGCAGACCCTTTACGAACAAAGAAAACAAATTCTTTGTCTCGATGAGCATGCAGCGTCGAGCACAAAACAAAGACCAATTTTTTTTTTTCTTTCTTCATTATTTTTATAGACGTTTATGTAGGTAGAAAGTGTCGCAACAAGTTGCTGATATATGTGGAATAATTCATGAATGTAATGTTAATTTAATAGTAAGATAAGACATGTAGTAAGCCGTTGAAATAAAAAATAATTTTAAAATTATTGTCATTAAATGTCACGGACTCTGGCTGTCAAGTAACGCGTCATTGCCAAGTTCCCGAGATACTAATAATAATACTAATGCTACCAATCGATATAGATAAGGTCACACATATAAGAGTCGGCTCAAAAAAAAAAAAAAAAAAAAAAAAAAAAAAAACAATAATTATTATTGTGATGATGATAATGATGGTTATTATAAAAAATAGTCAAAAAGCAGCGGCTTGAATTTGGATCCGTCAGCTGGTGATAAGCCAGTAAAACAATGGAACAATGAAATGCTGATATCTATTAACTGAAAATTAGATAAACGAAATTATTATGTTGATTTTTGAAATGGAATATCACAATGATAAATTAAAAGTTTGTTAAATAATTAATAACTAAATAATTAAATATAATTTATAATAAAATGAGAACTTACTCGTCGCCGTCGGGACATATGCCGGTAGTCTCGTCGTACTTGCTGCAATAATTGTCCGCGCTGTAGTTGAAGGTGCGGTCCCGTTTTCTCACTGGCCTGCGTCTTCGCTGGTTCATAAAGTGCCAGTTGAAGCACGTGAATGGCCGATGCTGTGTGCACTTTCGCTGTATAAACAGTGGACATTGTTCGACACGAAATTCCTTCAAGTATCTGGAATGCGAATCCACAGAACTAGACATTATATTTAATTATTTGTTTTTGAGTGACAAAGTTTTAGACGTAACCACGCGTCTTTTTTATTCAATAAATAATTTCCCTCTATTTTAACAAATATATACTTTTTTTTATATTTTATTTATTTATTTATTATTATTATTATCATCATCATTAGATAATATTTTTTCACTAAAACACTGGCCACTTTAGCACGTTACAAATCCAACCCATTTAAAAATTATTTAAAATCTTTTTTTACTTGTTAATAATTCCCTCGCTAACTCGACCCGTTACTCTCATTTCCCTCGTGCGTCTAATTTTTTATTTTTTTCATTTATTATTATTATTTCCCATTACACTCCTCGCTCTTTCAACGTATATCACCCATTACGCATCTCACGTCTTGTCTCTTTTCCATTCCCGCGATATATATTTTCTCTTTCCTCACGACTTCTCTCAAAACTCCTCCACCACCACCACCACCACCATCACCATCACCAATAACCACCACCTTCTTTGCTGCACCCTCCCACCCGTGATTACTTTTACTCTTTCCTCCTGTCCACGAAAGCCTTAGCCTTCTCTCTTGGTTGGATTTTTTTATTCACTCACGCGATCTCTCCATCGTTCTTTATTTTTTATTATTTATTATTTATATATTTATTATTTATTATTATTTAAGTAACTCTATTAAGTTTTTATTTTCAATTTCCCTCCCAGCCAATTAAATTAATATAAAAAAAATATTTTATCATCTTTAGTATTTTATTTTTATTTTTATTATACTGTTATTTTTACAGTTATTATTATTATTATTAATTCGAGGTAACAACTTTTAATGTGGTTAAATTTGTAAAATTAAAAACTCGCGACTTGTGATTATTGTTAGGAACACAAATGATAGAGCACGCGGTCTGAAGTGGCGAACGTTACTTACGTGTAATGATTCGCCTTTTCCGCTTGAGCTGTCAACAAAGATTTTGAGTCGGACTTCATCTTGGTGGACGTAAGACAACACAAAAACAGCAGCGGCGTCGTGACCGCTGCCACAGCCGCCGTAACACAAAACACAACACGCGCGCGCGCTGGTCCGACACCCACATATATAGAAATACAACACGCACGAGTTGTTACACTATTTTATTTCATATTATCTATTATCAATATTATTATTATTGTTATTATTGTTATGATTATTATTATAACTATCAATATTACAATAACGTCTAATAAAATTACAATTAATATTAAATATAAATCTAAACATATAAATTTTACATTTTTTATTCATTTATTTAATTAACTAGCTAACTATTTTTAAAAAGTTTCGTTATTACAATTACACCAAACCGTACTTGGTAATTATTATCCATCGAAAATGTTGTTGTGCTGTAGCTGTAGGTTGTTGCTCGCTTTTTTGTTGGTGCGCGTGTATCAGTTAACAAACAACACACCCAACTACTAACAAACTACTGACGTGTGTGACACTTAATAAACGAAAATATGAGATCCAGACTTTATATATATATATATATACGTTGTTTAATTTACATATGTGTATATAATTTATATTGTATTGTATTGTAGGTTTCACATGCACAAGCTGACTCAAGAGCGACCGGTGGGAGAAAATGCGACGACAACGACAACGACGAGCAGCGACAACCAAACCAAATGGAAAGACTAAAATCTTTTTCTTTGTGTATCGCGGATTACACATATGATGTACGGGACACGCGTTACACTTACTTACTTTGATACACACACGTTTAAATTATTATTTATACTCGCGCATGCGCACTTTGTTTTAATCTCAATTCGCGCGTGCGCAGCCCGCGAAATGCGCGCGCACCTACACCTGGTTTTTGAAAAAAAGATGGCGGTGAATATTTGATGCGCAGTTCGATTTCACGCAGGCGAATTGCCCGCTAAGCGCCAATCACATCCTTTAATTTGTCATGTGACCCTGGATCGTTTTTTCAAGGTCATCCGTGTTATGATCCACCCTGAGGTAAACAACTCAAGGTAACTATGTGTGGATTCCGAATATGTGTGTTAACGTACGCGTACAATCTTTAGAGAATATTTGCTGCGTAGGGTTGCTATACACTATTGATTGGCCTCTGTCCCCTGTCTCTTTGTCCTTGATATTCCGTTGGACCCTTTCATTTATTCGGTATCATAGTTTTATCTACGCAGTATTTTTTTTAACTTTTAATCTTATTTTTCTTGATTTAATTTTTAATGTTTAATTTGGTAATCAATTACTGATAAAAGTAATTTTAAAATACCGGTTTTTTTTTTCTAATTTTTAGTTGTAAAAAACTAGACTGCAATTGTTTATTTATTTATTTATTTATTATTTAGTTTTTATTTTTATTATTTGTAATTGATGGTTACTGATAATATTGAAAAAACAACGTTGTAAATCTATCTATTCACATTGTATGTCACAGAATAATTCAACTTTAATGTGATAAATCATCCCAATTGTATTTCAATATTTTACACAGTATTTGTTGATAGTTTTCGGTAAAATTTATTGTGAAAAAAATTTTTTCCAACTCACTGAGAATACCCGGTAAATTCACACAGTATAGTTACTTGTTTATTTTTTTTTTTTTTTGTAATATTCTGTTTGACCTCTGGCGCACTTTGGTGCAAAGAGAAATATCTTTTTATTTTTGCCATTTCACAAAATAAGTCAGTGCGCATGACAATAATTGTGGCGCGAATTTATTTATAATTTAAATTTATGAACTTTTCACCATAAATTGGAATTTTGGGTTGCAGTCAACTAAGACTGACAAAATTTCGAATTAATAAATTACTAGAACTTGGAAATTTAATATAAAATAATTAATTTTACAAATTTTAAAATTCCGAAAAATATAATGTTGAATAGAGGAAAAATCTAAAGCTATATTAATTGAATCTTTCAAAGTTTCAATAAATTAAAAAACATAACAACGAAAATTTTTACGCCAAAATTAATGAACAGACGAACACTCATTTAGCCGAAAAATGTAAATATATAGTTATTTGGATGAGTAATTTTCGGCCGAGTTATTCGGATGAATTTACGTCGGAATAAACCTTTTTCGAAATTAATTTTAACTCTTGAGGAATATAAGATTTATGTTTATCTATGTTCAAGAGCTCGGTGTTTTATAATTTACAAAATTGTTTTTGGGCTGATATTATATTTAAGCTAATGTATTTTATAAACTTTGAATGTAGCGGAATTTAAAATTTTCTAGAGTTTTAATAATTCAAAATATTGTCGATCTGGTTGACCGCGACCCGGAATTTCAGTGGAAAACAGGTTGAATTATTTGGAAGTAAAATACTTTAAATAATATTAAATAAATAATTCAAATATATTGGTTTAATTTTTTTTTTATTTATTTATTAAAAAGTCATGGACAATTTTTATTTTTTTATTGATAATAAATCGCAAATAACGCACACCTCAAATATAAATACTTTTGATTTAATCCCGTATTTATTCATCAAATAATTATTCATTAATTATTATTTTTTAATCGATAAAATTGTACTGTAATATCTAATTAATATTTTCTTATGGATGGACAATGTTCAATTATGTCTATTAAATATTTCACCTGTTAATAAAATTGAATTTTATAAATTTAATAAGCATCATAATATATCAAGGAAACATGATTGCAATACTTTTATCTTATTTTCTATAAAAATTAATTATATATGCATTAATAATATCCAAATTCATTTATTTAAAATACATATAATGGATTTAAATTATTGATAACTCTAATGTAGCAATTAATTTCTTACTGAGAACAAGATAAAAATTTAGAAGCTCATACAACTTCATAATAATACCTTTAGCAAGAAAAAAAATCTACAGAAGTTATTATAAAATGTAAATGCAACCACGCTCAGTAGATTTATCAATTTTTATTAATAAAATCTAATTAATTGAATTAACGTTAATAATTATCTTAATAAATCATTTTTTTTGTACCCCATCTACAGTACTTTAAACAGATTTAATATTATTTATTAATAATACGTACTTTGGATGGAGTTGTACTTTTAAATTTAATTATTTAGTTAATACAGTAACAGAAGATTTTTTTTTATATATAATATAATAATAGCTGATGCTTTGAGGCGCGCGTAAAAATTAATACATATAATTCGAACATCGAGAAGAGAGCTTTCTTTTAATATTATTCAATAATAATAATAATTCTTATAATCATTATTACTATTATTATTATTGTTAATCCATTTATTTTTATCTGTTTGGTATACGTCTTAATTGTTTTTAATATATTTTTATTTGATAATAACAACTTAACTATGTACATAAAAGATGTCTCGAGTCGCTTATAAAAACGACTTTCGCGAATGATGGCTCGATGTCGCTGATTAATCAGTGCAATTGCATCTTATTGCATTTATTTATATTTTAAATAGATTAATTGTTCAAGCAGCTTTTTTTTTAAATTATAAATTAAATGATTTCTAGCTGATATCTAGAGTACAATTTTGATTCTCTGCTAATATTCTATTCGCGAGCTCCAATTTATTTTTTAAAAAATCATGTGTGCGTCTAATTTTAAATGCAGCATTTATTTTATTATATTAAACATCATTATCAATTTTTATAATTATTATTATTATAAGAATGAAAATAAATTAAAAAAATATAATAGAAAATAATAAAACTTAGAAAATAGATTAATTTTAACCGCTTAATTGTTCTTTTTATTATATTGTATTCATAACACAATTCGCTACATTCTAATTTGCACAGAATGAAAACGTCTATGTTATGGCAAGTGAAATATTAAACAAATGAATTTCCCTCATAATAAATTGTTTAACAACATCAATAGATACATAAATTACTTGTTTATAATCTTCGCTAAAATAT
The DNA here is from genome assembly GCA_000956155.1 of Cotesia vestalis. NCBI lineage: Eukaryota > Metazoa > Arthropoda > Insecta > Hymenoptera > Braconidae > Cotesia > Cotesia vestalis. The sequence goes on from JZSA01001617.1 coordinate 43,920, forward strand.
TTAACTGTCTTGATATAAAAAAAATTATAAAACAAAATTCGAGCCACTGTAAAATCAACATCTTGAGCCCTCATCTATCATAATTTTATAAATAAACTAAAAAAAAATTAACGAATACACGAGTCACTTAAAAAAAAAATGAGTAAAAAAAAAAATAATAATTTAAAATGATATCATGGGGAAGCATTGAACGTCAAAATTTTAAACGGTCGTACCGTAAGTGCTGAACATCACCCGAGTGGTATCAGTGTCCAAAGTAACGTCTTCCGGTGACGCAAGATCAACTTTAATAGATCCCGAATTGTTTCTACGTCTGGCCATACCGCCGCCCCAATTAGAAAGTGTCCAGTGATAGGTTTCACTTTCGCCTTTGATCTCGCCCTCATGAAGAACTTCCGCAGTGTCTAGGCCGGTCTCCAGCGACACTGATGACTGGGAAGCAACAGAGTCGAAGCTTGAATCACCACCACCCCCGCGATATCGACCAACGCACTCGGTAGCCATTTCACCCGGTGATTCCTCGATAGCTCTTAGAATATTTTGACAGAGCTCAGAGTCAAGATCAATAGGGTCTTCGGAGTCGCGATTATGAATATTTACGGCAATATGAGCTGGATGTGGTATGGGAAGTGGTATTACTAGTTTTTCAGCACTGTAAGGACGTATTTCACGTTTCCATGGCTGCCAGCGTCCATCACTAACGGATAATCCCGAGTTAGTTTTACGTCTTGATCTTGGCGATGTCAATAAACTTGTCTCACATCTTTTTTCTGGCTTGCGACTGTTGCCAGCCTGCTTGGCTCGCGGATTAAAGTACGAGACCTCGAGATATGGACTCTGTACTTGTATGTTACCTCGTGGCGCATAAATAGCCCCGAGTAGATCTAATCCATTGACACCACCTAGTTCGGTGCTGTGAACCATTTCAGTATAACGAGTTAGATCCACTCCTGGATGTGGTTCAAGCTTGAATTTAGTATCAGTATCGTCGAGAGGCTGCAAAAAGTCCAAGCTAAATATGTCGGCATACATAAGACCAGCCAATCCGGCCCAGTCACCAACATTCAGGCCTTTATTTTCCCAGAAATCTTCCTCACAACCGTTGAGGCGTGCCAGCACGTGCGATGGATACAGTCGCTCGAGCATCAACGCAGCTTGCTGTATAACAATTTTAAGATCAAATGTTGTCAACTTTATCTTGCTTCTTACAGCGACCCCGAGACCAGTTTGTAAATCCTTACGTCGGCGATCTAGCTTTTCGTGAAGCACAGAAACTAAATCGCGCGCCTCTTTCTCCAATGACTTGTAAGGATCACGAGTTTTAGCTAAACTAGTGGCAAATGGACTGAAGCACGCCTCAACAAACTGCGTAAAGTCACGTTGCGGTTGTGTTATAAGACGTTCAGTTTCTTGTTGGAAAGCCAAAAGTTCATCGAGCTCAAGTTTAGCTTCAAAAGCCGCTAACGCTTGCTCTGGTCTTATTTGATAATAATAGTCTGAAGCTAGTCCAGGGCCCGCTATTCTCTTCACAACAAAACTGTCGCTTGCAGGTACACGTCCTCGATTCTTAATCACAAGATGGAACATTGCCGTGTCCCACATTACTCGTATCCAGTATCTTATCACAGCAATTGTGAGTATCAAAAACGAAATTATTGGACATATACATACGGCGACTAATAGTGCGACGATAGGCTGTAAGCAGCCCTGGATACCGATATTCCATACTAGTGCTTCCATTACAACTAAATATCGATTTCTACTTGGCTCTGGACTGTCGAGATCCATTACCAGCGCCATGAATGCATGCAGTAATAATGTTACTATTGGCATCCTGAAAAATACAAAAAAGAAAAAGTATTATAAAAGATTTAACTTCATTATTATGCTAACAATGCTGCTTTGAAACAAAGAATAATAATAATAACAACAGACCATAAAAACGCAGAAAGAGCGATGACGAGTGAACTGAAACTCGCTATAATGCAGATTATGGGAAAGAGGAAGAGAATACCCATAGTTCCCATAAGACCTTTTACTCCATAATTCCAGAGTCTATTTATGTGTCTCGTCATTCCTTTTCCAATAAATCCTATCAAAAAATAAACAACAAATTTATTTTTTTATTCATACACGGAAAAAACAAGATGACACTGGATATCATCTCAGATTATACTCAGTGATATCTGGATTATACTCATTGTAATCTGGATTATACTAGCTACTATCTGAAATTTTTTTCACTCAGTATAATTTGGGATGATATCCAGTGTCATCTTGTTCTTTCCGTGTAAAGACAAAGCGATAATAATTAAGGTAGTACGAGCGCTACGCTAACCATATAATTTTTCTCAATATATAGATATACATTTACCGTTGGCATTTATTTTTCTTTTGATTAATACACTTTAATTAATCAGGCAAGTGTAAATTTTTTTGAATTAAATTTATCACTAATATATTTACTTTCATCCATAAATTTTTTAAAAATATTCACCGACAGCTTTACGAAAAAAATACAGAAATGTATCAATGTTCGGAGGTTACCCCATAAGACCATTGTTAAACTGCTCAACTTCAAAGTTAATTATTTATTTAAATAATTGGGCAATCTCCTTCACATTTTCGGAATTTATTTAGACATATTTAAGCTTCGTATTAAAAAAAAATCAAGCCTTTTATCAAAAGTTGCCTTGGTGCTCGTACTACTTTAATTATTAATAATAAATTACCAGTGTCAGGCTCAGTCTCAAAGTGGGTCCGACTTTTACTGATATGCCGCCAAAGTGCAATCAATCGTGAACATAATGTCGGTGTTTGGGAGGATTTTCGCGGAAAAAGTGTCCCATTAAGTTGGCTCAACTCCAAATCCGGTGTGAAGGGCTCAACCAGTAGAAGTGCACGTAACGAGACACGGCTGCACCAGGGTACTGCTACGCCAAACAGAAACATTGCGTTCCACGTCCAGCACCACGTTCGGGCAATGTAGTTTATCCACCGCCACATTGGCCATCGTGTTGTCGTTGTGTGACAAATCTCTCGTTCAACCAAAAATACCGGCTGACTAGGATCTGCTCTAGGGGTTGTAATCGATGTCGGCGTGTTGCTCAAAACTGTAGGGATTATTTCGGATACTCCTTGGAAATTTCGTCTCACTATCCAGTTACGTGGTAGCCAGATTTGCGTTGGCCATTGGAAACTACGTGTTGGTGTTTTTACTTTACGTAACTCTTTTAGTAAAACTGGTTCACGCTGCAATTTTAATGCAATTAATTTGTAAGTCATTAGATGAATAAATAGATTGGTTGAAAATAAAATAAAATAGATTAAAGTACCTCTTTCATGAATGTCAAGTCACGATTGAGGAAGTAAACAGTTTGACGTAAATTCTGTCGATTACACAAAGACAATGCCTCTTCGTGTGCACTCCATTCACATTCTTCAATAAAATTAGCCTCAGCTTCTCTCATTCTGTCCCGCATCCATGGTCCTATTCGCGCGAGAACCGGATGTTCACTTTCCATTTTATAACGCAAAGATTCCTTGGTATGCTGCAACTTTCGCTGGACATTTTGAACCGCTCGGTGCATCAGTACCACCGATTGAGCTTGTTCAATCAAAAGCTGGGCTATCCCATCGCCTAGGGCCAAGATATCCGGATGAGAAAGTATGCTTGAGTACACTCGCTGGAGGTATTCTCGCATTACCGCTTCATTCACTTGCTAAAACATAATAATTTAAAAAAAAAAAATTGGTTGTCTGTAAAATCGGTTTACGGACGATAGTTTTACGTGATAACGTCAT
>JZSA01001618.1:0-52826 GCA_000956155.1 Cotesia vestalis
TTATTTTTATTCAAGAGGAAAATCATTTTGAGAAATTTTATAAAAACTATAAAAAAATTCTTGAATTGGGAAAATAGTCTTGTGTATTTTTTGATTATTTTTAATTAATTAAATTATCACTAAAAAATATTTTTAAAAAATTGCACTTATAGTTTTTCAAATTTTTTACAAATGAAAATTTTTTTTTATTTTTTTATAATAATTTTTTTAATAAAAAAAAAATTTTACTTTATCCAAGAATTTTTTGCCTTGATTAAAAATTCTTTAAAATAATTTTATTTGGCTCAAAATTTTTTTCTTTTAAATTAATTTAATTTTTTTTAAGTTTAAAAAAATTTTTTAAATGAATAAAAATAAATTTACTTTGCTACTGATGCTGTCATTAAAGTTATTCAACCTCTTGTGCATCTTCAAAGTGACAAGAAGTTTTGAGTACGCTTGAACTTTACCAAAATCACCGTAAATAGTGACAAAATAATTATCGTAGTCAAAATCAGCGGTGACTTGATTGTTGGTGAGTTCAAATCGGAACCAATTTTGCGGTTCACGTTTTCTCTTTCGGTCAAGATCGCTCCGGATTAGCCTCAATCCGGGGAACATGCCAGGTGTATTATAAATCATCAGTCTTATGGTATTTTTGAATCGTCTATGAACGGACCCGCCTTTTCTATCGAGTTGGAATGGATTAAATCCAGCTTGACACATTTTTTGTCTAACGCTGCGGACCTGATACAAGAATATTATTAATTCTTCGATTTATAATCATGCAAAGTGACATTAGCTGATTGTAAATTGAGATTGTTAATTAAATTGCCTGATAATGAAGCCTCTTGGCTTGGAGAGATGGGATCCCATTGTCATCCAAGACTTCAATGACCCTTCGATCAAGATTAGTTTCGTTTCTGATGGAATTACGCGCTGCACAGTGATACGTCTTTCTAGTGGCATCTTCCAGCTCATTTATCTCGTAGGAATCATAATCGTCTGGAGCGTCTGTTTGAATACTTGAAGAACTTGCTTTAGAGTCGCCGTAGTCCTCGGAGTCATTTTCTAAGGAAAATCCTAAAAAAAAAATTTTTTTTCTGTCCTAATTTTTTTTTTTATAATTAATAGAATAATTGTAAAAAAATTTGAAAGCGTTAGTCAGTACCTTCATGTAAAAATAAAATTTTTAAAATAGTTTAATTGTAAATTTTACATTGAAAAAAATGTAAATTTAGTCAGCAGAAAAAATGTTTAATTTACAATAAAAAAAATGTAAATTTAATTTTAAAAAAAAATTTATCAATTTTACATAGAAAAAATTCTTATAATTTTTAAATAATTATGTAAAATTTTTTATCCTGTAAATTTAACAATTTTTTTTTTATAAATATAATATTACTTTATAATAAATTTTTTTATAGTGATATCTTGAAATTTAACAGTTTTTCTTTACAAATAAAACATGATTTAATTTATTTTATTTAATTTACATTATTAAAAATTTAATTTATTTTTTATATTCATATTTATAAATTAAACAGATTATTAAAATTTTAAAATAAAAATTTCTTTAATTTTTCTCCATGTAACATTTGCTATTTTCAAAATCTAATTTTTTAAAAGTTAAAACAGAATTTTTTATCCACATACAATGAGTTAATTATAAAAATGATTGTATTTTGTTGTGTTACCAAAAAATAATAAAAAAAAAAAAAAAAAAAGTATCAATTAAAAATAAAAAAAGTGAATGAAAATTAGATAAAACTTTTTGCTCGTTACCCGATTTTCTAAATACACCTCCAGCGAAACAATAAATCTGCATAGTTGAAGCAGTGATTACCATTGGACAAACACAAACACGAGGAGCATTGTCTTGTCGCTCCCAAGTGTACAGTCGATTGAAAGCTACGCAACAATACTCAAGGAAGAACGAGGGCTACAAAGCCCAAGAATAAGAGTATTGAGGATCTGAGAAGGTAAGAACGAAGAGTCTGCAGCAAAGACAACGGCATTAAAGGATAAAGAAGAGAATGAAAAGGGCCAAGCCTCAGAAACGCAAATTGTTAAGTCTTTAACAAGCTGCGCGTAGAAAATCAGCTATTAAAGTCTCGGTATCCTCGCCGTAATGTCTTTTCAGCTCGAGATCCTTGATAATAAGACAGTTTTATCAATGCCAATGCGCATTGCTGGTTTGCCAGGCTGAGCTCTACTCCTCGAAGGCTCAATTCAGAATAAACAATCACTATTTAAATTATTTAACTTGCCGGTCATAAAATATTTGTTCTTCATATGTCATCCATTTAAAATAAACGTCCAATAAATATACATCATTACGTCTACATAGTAACTACTTGGGAACATAAATATTTAGCTATTAATAAGTAGGTATCATATAAACATGTTGCGGAGATACATATACTTAAAGTTGAACGATAAATCTTGAGTAAAATTTTGATTAGAGTTATTTTTATTTTTTATATCGCAATATATTTCCTATTTCTGCTCAAACAACTGATAAGTACACACAGGATAGAGCATGAAAAAGCAAATATACATAGAGAAGCTAAAAAATGTATGACAAGAACGCGTAGTTCGTGCCGGAATGTAACTCTGCACGGAGATACATCCGTCAGGGAAGAAACACGAGGCGCGTGTATGCCGAGTAGGATGCTGGAGCATTTTGCATTGAGATCAAGAATACGATCGGATAACTCGAACATTGCACTCGAGTACAAGTACTCTTACTGCTGGTGATGTCTGCTGCCACGCGAGACCTTATATATACCCACTCGTGCACCGGATGAGCTTCCTATATTCTCAATATCTTCAATGATACCATCATTTATTTGGAAGTGATCTCCCTCATTTGTTTTAATTAAGTCTTGTAAGAACTTCGCTTACGGTAAATAAATTATATTCATCGGTCATTTTCTTTTTTTTGGGGGGGAGGGGGGAAGTTTCAAGGTATCCTCTCTTCTAAATTTTTTAGATATTTATTTTCACTGGCTAAAGAAATTAAAAAGCTTGGTAAGTTTCAAAAGTGTTGGAAGAAAATATTTTTTTTATCAAATTTGGACAAATAAAAATTATCAGTGAAAATTTATATCAGAAATTGTTCTGTTAAACTTTCAGGTTTAAATATGTAAAAAAATATTTTAATTATAAAAAAAAATTGTTAAATTTACGGGAGTAAATTTGTAAAAATAAAAAACCCGAAAAAATAATTTTTATAGAATTATGATTTATAATTTTACTCAATTTTAGATAATTTATTTTCAAAATGTAAAATTTACAAATTTTTGACAAGATTTTTTTTTTTTTGTAAGAAAAAATAAGAACTTTCACACGTTGGGTAAAAATATTAAAAAAAAAAATTTCTTCATGGATTTTTATAAATGATAAAATTGATTTTCAGGATTTTCCAAACAATTTTTGGATCAATATTTCCAATAAAATAAATTGTCCTAAATAATACATTTTTCCATTCATAATTTTTCTCAGTTTACATTTTCAAACATTAACTCTTAAACAATCGATCGATGTAAAAACTGGTTTTACTTAAATTACAACACAATAACAAAACTCAATAATTAAATTTCTAAGGATGATTAAAAAATGAACCTCAAGAATTAGGTGTCGTTCCATCACCATCATCATCATCATCATCATCTTCATCTTCATCATCGTTGCTCAACTCCTTTCCATCAGTAGCGTTATTATAATCATCCGGAACCTCAAGCTGATCATCTGCGAGAGTATCCAATAATTGGTCATCAACCAAATCTTCGGGATTGATTTCCACGCGAAATTGACCGATAACCCTTCCTCTGCCGTGCTGATGCCTCTTCAATGACTGATCTATCGAGTAAATCAAATTCATGCGGAAGGGATCGCCCATGTAGACGTACTCCAAGCTCAAGCCGTCGTTCTTGAGCTTATTTTCCACGAGTGCGTTCTGCTGGATGTAATTAGACCAGCAGCTCTTTCTCCTGGTCCCAGGGGCTTTTTTGCAGGAAGTGCTCGAAGACATGCTGAAGGAAGTGGCCGAGCGAACGGCGTTGTCCAATTTTGCATACTTGTTGGGTATTGTTGACTCTTGATACTTGTTTATGACATCATTCGCCCAGGGATACTGCGAAGGATCTCCAGAAATACTCTGCTCAACAATATTATCAATCGCCGGTTGCAGAGGCATCATTCTTCTGTAAGACCGCATCATTGATTTTATCAATTTTTTCTCAGCGTGAGTTACGTCTTCCTGTTTGTTCGCATGAATTGTTTTCAGCAACAATTTTTTAGTCGACTTACCAGCGGATTCCGTTTTGTTAACAAAACTATCAAGGCATTCTTTTAAGTGTTCTTCATGGAGCAATTCTGATAATTTATCTATTTTCTCTTTGTCATATCTTTCGCGCAACTCGTCCAAGCATTTGACATTCATCGCTTTTATTTCTTGAAGCTTAACCGTGCTTGCAAACGGTGATTTTTTTGTTTTTTTCTGTGAAAGTGATCTACGGGAATTATTCTCTCTCTTTGCGAGAATACTTTTAGTGACGTGTAACAGATGAAGGGGCAATAAATCTTGATCCTCCATAAATTCAGTCTCCAATGTCAGTCCTTGTTGCTGCAAAAGATGCTCGATTATCAAAATATTTCCCATTATTTGTCTCAAGCAATCGTTTGCCTTAAAATCTTTCGGCCGTTTTAACCATTCCTCTGAGAGTTTACATACTTCTATAAGACGCGGAGGATCTTCAAGTATTTTATGCAATCTCTTATTTTTATCTTCTATCTCCGAAGAATTCCAACTGGCCATTTTTGTTTTTGCATAAGAAAATAATTTAAATTTTTGCCAACGCTCAAAAATTCCTTGCTCTAAATATTTTTCCACTATTTCACGCGCTGGATTAAATATTTTGTACCCCTTTATTACTTCCTCGATAAAAGTTATCACCAATTTGAAATTTTTTAGCCAAAAAAATTGTAAATTTGGCTCGGGAAATATTGAGAGATTTTTTAAACAATCTGGAGGACTTTCAATTCCCGCTAAATCGTAGCCGTCAAACACATACTTGAAGCAAGTCATGAATTTTGGTTTCATTATTGTAAAACAATAGTCCAAAAGTTCCGTTGTCTTTTTTTGATCCTTTATTTTTTCTTGATAATCTGGCATTTGAACGGCATCGATTATTCGATCTCTTGATTCAGGATTAAAATGCCTGCAAAGTAAATAAAAGGTCTCGCCAATTATTATTTCTTTTTGGGTTTTTGGCGGCCTTGAACATCCTTGGGTATTTTCTGCAAAGCCAAATATTCGCTCGCCAATTTCTTCTGGCGAATCTTCAGTAGATTCCGCTGACACTGAATAAACTAAAATAATTTTAAATTTTTTTGGTAAATATGAATTATTTTACTTTTTAAAAATACTTACCGGCAATGAAAATAATAAGTAAACGCATCTCAACGCGATCACTGTAACATTTGAAAGATCGAATAAAGTTTTGCCGTATCAAATCACTGGTTATCTTTACGGTTAAATCCGATTCGACTTGCAATCAAATAAATGTCAATCATCGTGGATTAAGACCGTTGCATACAAATGAGATTGAGAAAATTGTTGAGTTTATTGCGAGTAACGAGAAATTTATATATTATAATAAAAAATTAATCTTACCAATGCTGATTACCTCCAGGCCGAAAAATAGGATAGCCCAATTCATTATTCTGAAACAAATTTTATTAATTAATAATATTTTTTTTAATTCAAAATCAGTGTTAATAATAAAACATTTTTTTTTTTTTTTCAAAATTTTGTGTTTAATTTTTAATATATTTTTTTGGAAAATTATTAATTGATATTGTGAAAAATATACTGTTTATACAAGACTAATTTAATAAATAATTAATTAAAAAAAAAATAATAAAAATAGGAATTCAAAATTTGGAATAAAAAATTTTCAAGGCTTAATTTTTTGGTTTTTTTGTGAAAATTTAAAATCATAATAAAAAATTCAAGTAACAAAATAAAAAATAAGCTTATTTTTGTTATTAAAAATTTTTAGATAAAATAAATAGCAAAAATATAATTTTTTTTAATTTCTACCATTTGAACACTTTAGTCATCTTTAAAATTATTCAAAATTATCTTTCAAAGGAAAAATCAAAATTCTTAAAAATGTCTATCAAAATTTTAAATATTAATAAAAAATGTGAAATTATTTTTTGACAAATTTTAATCCAAAAAATCTCATAAAATATTAATAAATTAGATTCAATTTAAAAATCTAGTATTTTAAAAAAAGTTGAGTCTAAATAACTGGTTTGGCCTCACGGCCGCAACATCAAAAATCAGAATTCACGGGTAGTAACATCCTAAAGGAGGTATTTGATATCAAATTAATTCACATATATATCTGTATATAAAATAAATCTGTTTTATCAACGAAACTGAACGGCGGGAAAGAAGCTTTCCAGCAAGCATAGGTAGCGGTAGCTGTCGAGTGGAGCTAGCAATTCATTTTATCGGCCTCGGTTGATTAAAACGAAGAAAGATCTTTATTAATCAAAAAATTAATTTTTAAAAAGTTAAATAATTAAAATTGCAGCACGATTCGTAAAAAAAATGTAAGTAAATTTTTTTTTTTTTTTTTTACTGAAAATCTATCCAGACATTTTCTTTCGAAGAGCGATATTTATATAAATAAAAAAAATGTTTTTTAAAAATAATTATTACAAGTATCGAGTACAGATCGTTACGTGCCTTCGGCGGCGGCGGCAACTTCCATTAACGGATTCCAAACGAATCAGTACAAGTCCCCCGAGACGAGCTCCACGGAAACGATATAATTAGTCGCCAATCAACCGTTTCTATCCGTCTAAGATAAAACGTTTAAAAGCAGGATTGATGAAAATAAAAAAATAATAAATGGTTATTTTTTATTAATTTACTGTGATGAAAATGGTGATAAAACTTATGTGAGTTGTCATTTTCCCACAGTCGTAACACAAATTATTTTCCTAAATGGCCATTACTACTAATGTAATCCCGTTCATTATTATTAATTAATCATTATGACTATATCTTTTCATTTAATTGTTGGTATTTTTACAAAACACGCTCCTATATGGAAAAGCTATCCTATCATCATCAATTTAATAATTTAATAATAAAAATAATAATATCGAAGTTCTCTCTCAAGTGATGGCGGTTAGATTATTATTCTTTCGAGATATTCTCGACTGTCTGGTTTCGACAGACAAGCCCGAGACACTTGGCTCGCTTCTCAGATTACTCAACCGCAACAGCGCTGAGGGATTATATCCTGACGCAAGCTCTACTCTTTTCTCCTGGTATATTTTCGCCTCCTCTGTCTTCTGTATTCTCAACAAAACTTTTTACTTTTTTAAACCTATATTTACATATTTATCAGGATTTCACGGAATCTGCATTTAAAATAAGGGCCCCTGGTAATTTATGTGCAATATATAAGAAAAGATTCTTTCTATACAGATATACAGTTTATTTATTTTTTTTTTTTATTTGCATACAGCTCGAACAATATGGAGCAGTAATATGACCCGAATTACGGTTCTATGATTCTTGATACCCCGACAAAATATCCCTAGAAAAAATATTTTAAATAATTTAATTTTTCGATAAAAAATTATCAAATTTAAGCTTGTTACCAGAATGTGCCCTTTTCTCAGGGATTTTGTGTGTGATTTTCGGAAATTTTTTTGACAGGAAAAATAAAGGAATTTGGGGATCGGATTTTTTTTATTTTGTTAAGGGCACATTAAAGATTATTACCCTAAATTTTTATTAAAAAATATTTAATTACTACAAAGTTATTAACAATCTCGTAGAACGCTAAAAAAAATTTTCCTCTCCATGGTCGCTTCGATAACTCAAAAACAAATCATCTAAAAATAAAAACCCAAATTGCTTTTTAATCAGTAAAGATGTAGTTATCGTCGGGCGTACGGAATTTTGAAAATTTTCATTTTTAAAAAAATGGCGGCTGATTGAAAATTTTCTCACTATTCTTACTGTTTTTTTTTTGTTTTAACCCGGAGAGGGAAATTTTTTTTAGTGCTCTACGAGATTGTTCATAACTTTCTAATAACTAAATACTTTTTAATAAAAATTTAGGGTAATAATCTTCAATGTACCCTTGATAAAATAAAAAAAATCCGATCCCTTAATTCCTTTATTTTCCCTATAAAAAAAATTTCAGAAAATCACCTCTTTTTTTAGATTGTCTCAGTGGTGTTTTCCCTTAAAAAGATTAATATTTATTTATTTAAATATTTTGTCGGGGTCTTAAGAATTCTTATACCCAAATTACCCCTAAGTAAAAATATTTAATTTTTGTCTGTTAAATTAATTGTGAAAAAAAAAATTTTTAACGGGATTAAAAAAATTAGTAAAAATTTTTAAAATATTAATTTGAAAATTAATCAATTTAAAAAGAATTTTCTAAATAAAATTTAAGAGGATCCTGCGCTACTAAAAGTGAATGACAGTTAACTTTTCAAAGGTGAAATAGATCGGAGAAAGTTTCTCTTTTCGATAGTAATAGCGGGTGTACGATTACACGCATCATGACTTGTACAAAGGTTATTATAATAAATCCCGACAAAATGCCTCAATTATAAACTACTGTTATTACTCGGAGGTTTATATTAATTATCAACGCTTGTTAAAAAAAATAAAACCAGTAAAAATGTTAAGAAGAAATTCTCATAAACATATACGGCGTTGAAGATGATTATGATTATGATTATGATTATGATTATGATGATGACGATGTAGAAGAAAAAATCTCCTGGGAAGTAGGAGAGAAAAGAGTTCACGCGTGATAGATATCGAATAAAAGAACACCGGAATGCATAATATGGCATGTAGTTACTGGTTGCTACTACTGGGGCTGCTGTTACCTATTACCTACTACTACCTACGCTACTCTTTGTTCTCGTCTGCTAAATTACGAGTAAAAAAATACCAAGGTGATTTCTCAATTGTTAAATACAAAACATAATAGGATTTATATCAATATCATCGAGATTCGCGATATTGACTCAAAGTTTTTTTTTTTTTTATCACGATAAACCTCACGCTAACAATTTTATTATTTTGTTTTTTATTAATAATATCAGTAACAGTATTAAAAAACATATAATTATTATTATTTATTTTTTTTTCAATGAATTTAAGTGTTTAAAATTTTTAAATTAAAAAATTGCAGGATTTTAATACTCCAAATTATTATTAAAATTATTTTTCTTTACTTTAATCGAATAAAAATTTTTATGAATATTCAATCAAAAAAAAAAAAAAAAAAAAAAAAAATAAGCGCATAGTTGATTGCAACGTCGTGCTTTAAAACCGCGTGTTTGGAATACCAATAGCGGCAATACCGTTATCTCTCGGTCTCGGTGACTTGGAAAATATGAGGGAGGCGTTAAAGAATAATAAAACTCTAAATCCACCTGTTTCTACCTACTACCAACTGTCTATATAATATAAAACAAGAAAGTGAGAAAATTTTAACGATAATAAATAAAAAATAAAATTTACCAAGCTTTATGAATAAATTACAAGAACTGAGACCCTGGATCAAGCTTAATGTATATCTTAAGAAAGTCCTTTACATTTTAAGAGTCTGAAAAAATTTGAATATATCTCGTCAAGTTATCACCGACATTCTCCTGCATTCATTAAATATAATTTAATAATAATAATAATAATAATAATAATAATCGCTAAATAAAAAGTAACAATAATATTTGCAAACTTGTTAATACTTTCAACATTTATACATTACACGTTTATTAAAATTATCAGCCGGATAAAATATATATATGTATAGATGAAATATCTGAATGGCAAAGGAGAAAGAGGGGCGCGGCTTTTTTCCCTGCGTCTTCTTTCACTCAGATTGCAAGTGATTAAAAATGTATTATGGGCGGTATCACTTGATATAACGGTCTGCTTGAAAGTCCTTACAGATAACGATAGATCAGGATAGCATAATATTAACATTAAACTAAAACTAACACGTGTTCTAAAAATAAATCTTACTTGATTTTTCATTGCCGATTATTATTATTATAATTATTATTATTGTTATTATTATTAAAAGTATTATTATTATTATTATTATTATTATTATTATTATTATTATTGTTTTTTTTTTTTAATTAAAAAAAATTTTTTTTTTTAATTTTATTTATTTTTTTTTTTATAAATGTGATTATTATTAAAATGACGGTGATGGTGATGATGACGACAGCAATGGTGTCTATTTGATTATGCAAATTATAAATCTTCAGCAATCTACAATTTTTAACACTCCTATAAAGGCGAGTAAGTGCTTATTCGAAAGCTCTGAACACAATGTGCATATTCATGTGTGCTGTCGGATAACAAAATAAATTTTGTGAAAGGCTATAAAAAGGCGGGCTGAATGAACTTTCTGCAGATGTAATTATCTGTCTTTTGCGATTCTAAGCTTGGAAAAAATTCATCAAAGCCTCATCGAGATATTATTAGACACTAAAACTGTGTGTGTTATTATTTATTATACACTCGTATCGCGTTCTTTAATATTATTCATCTACACGCAATGATAACTGGCTTCCACTATCGGCAGTAATCTGGATTTATCTTTTCTGTATGTTAATTTACAGGATATCGAGTCTGTTTTTTTTTTTTTTTTTTTTTATTTAAATCAAATAAATAAGTTTTAATGGATAGATACAATGTGTGTGCAAGCAAACTTGTCAGCTGCATTTATTATAAATAAATAAATATCCTGTTAAATTATTTTTATCGAAGTTTGACAGTTCAAATAAATGCACTCAACACACGCTTATCGTAAAATAAATTTTAAAATTTCCCAACAAATCTTTTACGTTGTAAGAAGCATTTATTTGGACAAACGATAATTAAATTATATAATTTTAAATTATTAACATAATAAAATATCGATTTAACTGATAAAAAAATTTTTTTTTGGTCTTGAGCATTAATTTCTTAAGATATAATTATAATTACTTGTCTATTAATGTTTATTTGTCAATTAATATTTTTTTTTGCATCAAAAAAAAAATTAAATTGATTCAAAACAATTTTTTTTTTTTTTTTCAATGTAAGCATAAAGTTTTATCAAAAGTTGACTTTTATAACAAATTTTAATTAAAAATTTCCAATAGAAAGATTAGTTAATATTAAAAAATATTTATTAACTCTTAATATATTATTAAGGTAAATAAATGTCCTTTTATTCAAGAAAAAATATTTATCATTTAATTTTTCTCAGTTTAAAAAATTAAAATGACATTTCAAGTATGTAAAAGTTTGATATTGACACACTTGAGACTAAAATCAACTGAAAAACAAGTATTGAAAAAGAACTTCTCTGACTTTGTCTTCAAATATTTTAATAAATAAAGATTACATAATCCGTGACATTACGAACATAATTAAATATGAAGGCAAACAGTAAGAAAAACAACATTGGTCTTATCAATAAAAATGTCATCGTCCATCACTTATACACATAATATACATTATTGTTTATTAGACGAGCTCATCAATCATGCATACTAGCTGATAACATTTACCATCACTGAAAAACAAAACTTCAATATTCCCATTTGAAGACGGATTTAAATCTCACAATTTAATTCTAATTAATTCTCGTAATAAATGATTGATAATGATAATATCAATATTCGTTTTTGTAGTTTACCGATGCCAAGTCGTTATCAGAAATATAAGTAAATTTAGTGTGTGACGTACGCTCTTAATTGTTAGAGAATTAGTCCTGATTAGATAAAAATTTTGACGTCAAAATACTATTTAAATTAAATATTCTATAAAACGTGTTTGAAGTTTACGTCACTGACTATCAAAATATTTGGATAAAAAAATCCTGAAAAATAATAACAATAATAATAATAATAAATAGACGATTAAATCTGGGATTTCCATGTTTTTATGACAGAAGACATGGCATGTACACTGTAGTAAAATAAAATTATTATCTAGCCTAATATAGACGATTGCATAATAAAATAAAAATTAATTTTTTTATTTTTTATTCTAATCATATCTCTCAACCTCGTATTTAGTCATTTTTTTAAGAAGCTATTATCATTTTCCACGATTTTCTTATTTTGTTTATATCGACCAGATATTTATTGATGATGTATTTTATATTTTTTTTTAGATGAATATGAATAGAACCATGTCGCGGGAGTTATGCAATTTTATTCTCCGCGGTACATAAACGACAAATACAAATATAATACAGAGATAGAGCAGGGACTAGCATTAGAGACTGCGACGTCCGGAAAATATATAGATATATATCTGGACAATGTACATATATAATACCTCTAAACCGGTTTAGTTTAATAATCGTATAGCTTAACTCGAGTAATATTTGAGAGAATATTATTTCACGCTCTATGAGTTTGCCAGTTATTTTAAATTAAATACACCTGCATAATAACCATCAACTTATATTATAATTTTATTGACATTCAATATATAATATAAAAGTATGTAATACACTTCAAGAAAAAAAAAATTAAGGACCAACAAATTTTTTCAGTTATTTTTTAACTTTCAAATATTTTAGGAAAAAAATTTTTCAAAATTTATTTATTTAATTAAAATTTTTTTAATCTATTCCAAACAAAAAAAAAATAACGTTTTAACTATTTAGGTTTTTAGAGATATAAGCTCATCGCGATGTTAAACTCATCAAGAGCTTTCATTTGAGTACCCACATGCATTTTCATATATTTTTCATATATACATATATATAATATATATAAATATATGAAAAAATGATGTGGGTACTCAAATAAAAGCTCTTGATAAATGTAATGTAAATTTAACATTTATTGTGTTAAATTAACACAAAAAAGTGTTAAATATTTAACATAAAAATTTTTAAATTTAATGAAAGACAAAAAAAAATTTTTGTGAACAAAAAAAAATAAATGAACAAAATAAAAAATCTACAAAAATTGACAAATTCAATTTTATATCAACCTGATTTTATTATTCAATGATTGAAACACATAAACATCAAAGCGTTGATTTTTTAAGGTCACGGACGTTAAGAGACTGACAGATCAGACAAAAAAAATTCTAAGTACGCTATTACACGTATTTTAATTCCAATATTATCGTCTGCGCAAGAAAAAAACACACCTAGCAGTAAAAAAAATATTTACATTACAGTTACGCAAAGTAAATTGATTTTTGTAGAGTGAGAGTGATCTATATAATCGCCATACGCATACAAACAGAATAGTCACGAAGATAATAAATTAAAAAAAAAAAAAAAAAACATGTGATGACATTTGTCAGCCCAATAATTTATACGCGTTAAACTGTTATGAATGAATGAATGAATAAAATATATACAAGATCTGTAAATACAAGTATCTTTAATAAACACAAGCATTAGCGCGTGTATATTTAATTTAAAACGTAAATAAGGGGATCGTCACTTACAATAGAGGAATGAGAGTACAATGAATTTAAAAATAGAGCTCAAGTGTTAAGTGTAAACGCCGATTATGTTTTTTTTCGAGAAAATACACATTTATGATAAGAAAAATAATAATAAACAAGAGCGTGTTTTCGCACTTAAACCAAGTGCTAGCCCCCATGTGAGTGAGATAGAGAGTAATCGCTTCCGACCATTCTCCGCTTTCACATTTTATCCAGGCCATCAACAAGTATATGTACATTTATATACATATATATACAATATATTTTTATATCGATGGACGATCTAACGAGGCATTTCCCTTTAGGAAACACCGCTACCACTTTATGCTGCTACTGATTCAGCTTTTGATTTCCAAGGGAGAAATTAATGACATAATATGATAAACTGCTGAACAAAAGATCAACTACAGTTTTTTTTTTCTATACTTGCCATTATATTATATTATATATATATATATTATCCGCGGTCTGAAGGAAGACAGTGACAAGATGACAGCAAAAGATGTAAATCGTGTGAGTTGATTTCACGCAGTGGCATTTAGGAAATGCAAATTCACTGCACTGTATGACATTTAGAAAATATTATGGAAAAAAATACTTGCCTATGTCCCTCATCAACGGCATCATCTTATGAGCAGTGCTATGTGATATCATCTACAAGCAAGGAACAATCAGCCTGTCATGTATCAGTTAAATTTTTTTATTTATTTAATTTCCCTTTTAAATAATTTTTAATCGAAAAACTAGAAGCAAATCGATATTAATTTACTATTTTATTATTTAATGAGATCAAAGTGGATAATTGTTTATGGAAAATTTAATAAGTATTAAATCGATAAGATAATGATAAATATTGGGTAATTAGTTAGATAAATTAATGAATATTTACTGACTATTAAAAGTGATTGAAAAAATCAAATAAATGATTCATACTTAAGCTGTAAACTTGTAAAAAAAATTTCTAATTTAAAAAGTAATTTATTATGATTTTTTATCGAAATTTTTAAGTCAAAAAAATTTTTTAACTTTTAAAAAATCTTAATTGAAAATTAATAAAATTTTTTTTATAAATTCTTGATTTTATTTAAGTTAAAAAATTTTTTTATATTAAAAATTTAATTATATTTTAGTAAATAAAAAATTAATTTTGGTTTTATTACTTAGATCCTCAAAATTAAATCTCTAGTAGTGAGATAATTCAGCTACCATGCGCCACCTGTCGGATTCTTTCAACACTAATTTCAATAAAAAAATTTTATAAGGGCATATATGACTTTATATTTATATATTAAGCTTGATATACACATATATGGACTGATATGGCCATTTATGGACAGATCAGGCCATATTAGAAAATCAAATCATGTAAAATCGCTACTGTATTTATTACTGCGTATTTAGTGTAATTTAACAAACAATCTTTTTCTTTAATGTTCTTCGTAATATTTTTTCATTGTTTGACTTAAACACAAAATACGTGACGATACTCAAGTTTGATGACAAACACGAGTGTTATCGTACAACTTACGATACGTTATCAAATATAGACCTACGGATAAAAAAACGTTTAAATTCCGTGGTCAAATATTAAAAGAAAAAAAAAAACAAATTTTTCATTGTAAAAACAAAGAGATTAATTTCAATTAATCCGCTTATTAATGATAATTGCAATTAAAATTCGAAAGTATTTTAATTTTTATTTTCACAAATAATATAATAACATTAAATACAAGATGACACGAGAACGTGTAATGAATGTCAACGTTAATGAAGGCGCGATTGAATAATACGAATATCGATTATGCATTTAAATTAATTGAACATTCGTCTCGCGACCTTCGGAAGAATCTAGGTATGTAGGCGATAGAAATTTCATTCTCTTTAATTCTATGACTCACTGACGAACAACCAAGAATTTGCATTTCTTAATAGAGATTACAATTACTGCGACAATTAATAAATATTTAAGAGACAAGTAAAGTCATTGTGTAAAAAGAGAAAATACTTAATCACTGAAGAGTGAAAAAATAGATTAAATGATTAATTATTTCAACGTGGATATATATATATATATATATATATAAGAATCTTACTCCGGGCCTCTCACTTTCTCTCGGAAAATCAACTGCTTTGAATATTCTTTAGTGTAGCAAGTCATCATGACAAACAGAACAATTGATAAGCCGAGTAATAATTGGTTTGTTTTTTTTTTGTCCTTCTCAGCTTCTATACATACAAAAAGTAATTGTCGTCCACGTGAATCTTATCATAAGGAAAATCTTAAATAATAATACATTCAATTATAAAACTCTGTATTTTATTTTATTTATTTTTCTTTTTTTTTTTTTTTTTTAATATTATGTAAACGGCATTTTAGTGGTTGTCTAAGCGATAATTAATCCATTTCAAAGTCAAGGGGCCATCATGTTACTTCGACTTCGTGGCTTGCGATAACGCCGAAGAATAAAAAATAATAATAAAATAAATGCGCGTAATTATATATAATTATCGGGCAATTTAGTTTGGCGAAAAATTACTTTTAATGTCTTTTTTATTGGACGTTTCAACGTCGACGGTGTGTTTCGATCGTTTAAATAAGACGTTTTATGTATAATTATACCTTTAGTTAGTGACAGCCCCCCTTTTTTACCCGACAATTGGTGTTTTGCTTGAATTTTTATGTACCAATGTTTTTATACTGTAAAAAATCTTTTGAAATTTTATTTTATTTCAATGTAAATTTATATTAAATAATTAGATTTCTTTTTTTTTTTATTTTATCAGCAACTGTAAAAATATTTAGTAAATAATTAATCAAATTTATTAAATTTACAAATTTTTTTGGAATAAATTCAAATTTCAAACTTCAAAATTTTTAATTTTTATAATTTATTTTTTTTTAAATCTTGAAATTTTTTTAATGAAAAAAATACATTTCAAAATTAATAATATTGCATTTTTAATTACTATTAAAATAAAAAATTTATCTTTACCGTAAACTTTAAAAAGTAGTTTCGAAATTTAACGAGTTAAAGAACAGAATTTTAAATCACAACTTTAAATTTACGATCCTCAGTATTAGAATATTGATAGTCTAAGTCAAGTATCGCAATTTAATAGTAAACAGTTGTAAAAAAAAATTACAGAGACATTTTAAATTTACAACGAATACTTTTAACAGTTTTATAAAAAAAAAAAAAAAAAATTTTATTTACAGCTAGCTGCTTAATATGAAATACAACTATATTCAAATTTCAATAATTACAGATTAAGTTACACCAGAAGAGTGTAATTCATAAAAAACTGTCAAACTTGTTTTGCAGAAAAATCATTCACGAAGAAATAGATATCCAAAGCGGATTATATACTAAACTTTTAATATTGTGACTCAACATCTGGGTTTAGTTTCAGCGCACAATCTTTCTCCAGATTTGCTGTCGTGATAATAACGGTTTGATTATGTAAGCTCATCATTGATTATAATTACTAATTTTAGAAAAAAATTATATAATTCTTTGTGGGCGTTTGTGAGTCATTCTACGCAAAATCTTTGAATGAATGAAAGTGACCACCGTCCCGTTTTTTTTTTTTTTAGAAGTTATCAAAGCAGTATGCAAATTTTTAGAGCGCTATAAAATAAAAATTGTAAAAAAAAATTTAATAAAATAATTTTTTTAAATACGATTTAAGACTTTTCATAAAATTTATTAAATTAAGAAAATTGTCCGTAAAAAAAATTAGTTATTTTTTTTTTTTTAAATAGTCCACAGTCAAAATTCAGCATAATTTATATTAACTATAAAATAATAAATGTTTATTGTAAATATTTATGTATTACATCATAAATACTGTTATATTTATTAACTGACTATTAAAAAAAAAAATTACTCTCACTTGACCTCAAATAGCGGGTGCTAAACTACCTTAAACTCGTACAGTACTAATTTAGCTCTTAAACAAATAAAAACCTCGCGGCAGTTTAATTTAACTACATCGGCAATAATATCGCACGCGAACGCGATAAAAATTATATCAGTTAAACTTTTATACATTTGAATACGACAAATCATATATATACATATCTGCACTGATAAAAAAAAAAATTGACTCTAATTATTTTGAATAATTTTTCTGCTTGATTCAAAATTATAAAAATTATTTTATTACAGAGGATTTTTCTTTGAATTAAAATAATTTTTTTAGCAAGCTTATAATAATTTTTCTGCTTGATTAAAAATTATAAAAATAATTTTATTACAAAAGATTTTTCTTTGGATCAAAATAATTTTTTTAGCAAGCTTATATTTTATTTTAAAATTATTTTTCTGCTTGATTAAAAATAATTTTATTACAGAAGATTTTTCTTTGAATAAAAATAATTTTTTTTATCAAATTAAAATTTTATTTTATAATAATTTTTGTAGTAAAAAAAAATTAAGTAATTTAAAATAAAATAAATAAATTAAAATTAAATTTTGAAGAGCGTTTTCCTGAAGAAAAAGGTATCTATATTTAAAAACGATAAAGTTTAAACTTTAAAGAGAGCTGATCAATCGAGATTCGAATCTGGGTGATCGGGTCTATAATTAAGATAAGATATAAAATGAGAAAAGTGAATCAAGTATAATGAAATAACCCGGAATGTATTATTAGAGCCGATTATCAGAAAGTAATTCATAGAGCGAACAACTAAAATTATGGTTGCGCTTAAACTCTCGAACAAGTTTTCAATGTGTAGTGAGTTAGCTTATAAAAATAATTTTCTTAGTCAATGATATGTTACCTAATGCTGCTCAAACACCATTTTTAAAATGTTTATAGGTCACGTGTTTGGTTTACCGCTTGTTTTGTTATTACATTACATCAACTACACTGTTATCATTGTATGGAGTTGCCATGCATGCGCTTATATACATAATATATATATTTATTAATAATAAGTAAATAAATTTACACTATAAAAGACCTTATAAATGACACCTGCGTCAATAATTGGCTCTATACATCCATGTCATTGTATAATAACTCATATTCTTTTATATATATATTACATATTACATATTTATGGCAAGACAATTTTTGCATGCGACATTGCCGCATGTTATTTATTTTTACGCTAAAGTATAAATTTAAATTACAAAAATAGTTGTACAAATATGAATTTAAAAATTTGCAGACATGTTCGTTTAAAATAAAATAAGAAAAAGATTGAAAACAAATTTTGTATGAACAGCTGAAGTAAGAAAGAAAATACATGAAGGAAAAAAAAAATATAATATTAATTACATTCAATAAATAATTGCGTATTTAATTAAAAGCCACTTGACAACTGAATAATGTTTTTGAGATTATAAAATCACTCAAATATATAGATATATATTGGTACGTGTTAATGAAATAAATTACATTTATTAAAAAAATTAAAAATAAAAAAAAAACCAATTGTATAAATATTCCGGTATGTAATGAAAAAAAAAAAAAAATTTGATATTTATGCAACATTTACTCAATGACTTTAGTATAAATGCGGCTTTTTTTTTTTTTCATTACTCTTGAATATTATATTTTATATATATATTTATATTTATACATTAATCTGGTACATGTCTATGAAAGACGGAGTTATAAACACAAAAGCTAATTTTTTTTTATTACATTCATCGGTCGGCATACAATGCAATAATAATTTAAGAAAATTATATGAGCATCAGTGTTCTACTCGGACGAGGATCAAGAAACCCGGATACTCGAGGTATAACGTCCGTTATTGTCAGATCTGAGTTTCACCGTTAATGACGGATACTATGGAGAGGATTATTCTATATGCAACTTTAACTATTCATCCTTATGAAGGTGAAACTCTAAATACTGATGTAACATTTTAAAACTGAAAAAAAAAATAATTATGATTATTATCTGCATTATTAAGAGAGTAAGAAAAATTTTGTGTCCAGGATAGTCATATTATAAAATCGGTTTTTTTGGTGAAATTTAGTGTTATTGCAAAGGCCTTGACTTGAATTTATGACCTTGTATCTTGAGAAATATTGACTTTTTTAAAGATATAAGCTCATCCCGATGTTACACTCATCAAGAGCTTTCATTTGAGTATCCACATGCATTTTTGATATATTTTTCATATATACATATATATAATATATATATAAATATATGAAAAAATGATGTGGGTACTTGAATGAAAGGTCTTGATGAGTGGAACATCGGGATGAGCTTATATCTTTAAAAATGTCAATAATTAAAAAAGTACAATGCAATTTAACAAAATTAATTATTTAATAAAATAAAATTTTATTAATTGTTATTATTATTATTTAATATTTTTAATTTGTTAAATAATAATAACAATAATATCGTGCCACAATTACCTACTAACTTACAATTTCAACTATAATAAATGGATAAAATATATTGTATAATTTTTGGTTTGAAGATCAAGACCAAGTTGCCGAGTAAAGTTAAATATATCCAAGACAATTAACAGGTTTATTCTAGTCTAATCTCAATTTACAAGCAATATAAATACGTAAGTGAGCTGAGAGAAATTTCAAGTACGTTTCCACGGTATCTCATTTATTTATTTATTTATTTATTTATTTCCTTGTAACGCACTTTCTAGTTTTACATTATTTTGTCCGCTAACTCTACTCACAGGCATCCGCATGTCTTAAGATTGTGTGTGTAAAGTATTGAGCAAACGAGAGACAACTGAGCAAGGTCGTGATCACTGGAAAAAAGATTCCTGTCATCTATCACACGACATCTCCCCCATGGAATTCAACAACGAGTTGCTGTTGTTGTAATTCAGCTAGTTTCCTTCAGTTAAGCTCAAGACTTTAAAGTATCCAGTTTTATTGATGGTTATTGCAATTTATCTTTACCTAAACATTATTCCGTAAACATTTAATGATTTAATCCAACAGTTCGGAAAATTGAGATAGAACTATTACTTTTTTACAGTAATTACAACTAAATTTATTTATTTATTTATTTATTTATTTATTATTGCACACCTCCTAATGGACAGCAATGGGTGTTATCATTTTATCAAAAAAATTTCCTTGCAGCCATATTTAAACATGTAATTAATTTAAAAAATAAATAAAACTCAAAATTTCTCAATTTATTTTGTAAAACGTTTTATGTAAACTTCTCATAACTTTTGAACGGCTCGACCGATTTCATCGCGGTTGACGCCATTCAAAAGGGCATGGCCAAACTTAAATTTTGAATGCAATTTGAACCGAATCGAACCAGTAGATTTTGAGAAATCTCAAAAAAACTACAAAAAAAAAATTTTTTTAATGTTTTTAAAAATTTTTTAAAATTTTTCTAAATTCGTCATTCGATCAATTTAAACTCAAAGATTCTTTATGAGGCTTCAAAAACAATATTTTGTTTTAGAAAAAAATTTTTCCACGAGTTGTAATGTAATTAAAATTTTATAAATCTAAAAAATAAATAATTTCAATATAAAATAAAATATTTTAATGATACGCCACCTGAAACAGCTCATTCGTTAGGAATTAAAAAATTGCTGACAATTTTATTCGAACGGCAGAGCGTTGACCTGTTGAAGTGATACGAGGTTTAACCGAGCATAAATTCATTTTTGAATAAATTTAAAATCTTTATGTACTGCCGGGTCTCGGGTTGCGCAGATAACAATGAAAAATAAAGTAAAATAATAAAAATTAATTAGGTAAATGTCTTTTTTATATCTCTGTTACACTTAACTTAATTTTTTTTTTTTTTTATTTTTTTTTTTTTTTTCGGCAGCTCCAGTAAATTTGCCGAGAATTCCGGAAACGATGCGCTTTCGCCCAGAGGGAAAGTCAAGTCCGTGCTGCAATTTTTAACGAGCTCCTTGCATAAAAAACGATTAAAAGAAAAAACAAGGTACTATAATGTAAGAAAAAAAAACAATTCAATCGAAACTGGAATCTAGAACGAGCGATTGCTCTTGGGTATTTCTCACAGTACCGAGTTTAATATATATATAATATATAATACAATATAATACTGATTTATAAATACAAACACAAGTACAAATATAAATGTGTATGAGGGCTTGTAATATTGAACGTGAAAAGCAATTTAAATGAAAGCGCCCGATGAAGGATGAAGGATGAAAATAAAAGTTCTTCCGCGTTTAGGAAGCATGAAAATAAGTCTTAACTTAATGTAAGATAGAGCACTAAACTCATCTACTGTTATGTATTTATATATTTACTCTAAATCTACTAGATATACATAAAGCTAAATCAGAACTACTTTCTCCGCTTTTGTCTTTTATTATTTCTTTGGACTCGTGAACTTGTAACTCTCTTCGGAATTTTTAAACTCTCTCTTGTTTTATGTTATTTTTATTATAATTTCGTCGTCCACGGCTAAAAAACCAACTACAATATTATACATATATATTTATATAAACGTTCTCTTATCCATCAGAAATCATATTAAAAAAAAAAGTAATCTTTAAGATTTATCGTTTCTTTTATTATTGACATTAAAGGTGAAATCGTTTTTTGACGTTCTATAAATAGGCTTATTAGTGTGTTTTTTACGACTTTTTTTTTTTTTAGCTTCCAACTGAAAATTTTTATTTTTATTTTCAATATTTACACAGGTCACTGAACCTGATTTTCAAATCAAATTTTTATTTTATATATTAATTCAGAAATTACTGAATTAATATTAAATTAAATTCGAAAATACTCTATCTTTAAATACATAATTAAGAAATAACCTTGTATCTCGTGAAATATTGATATTTTTAAAGATAAAAGCTCATGCCGAGGTAACACTCATCGAGACCTTTCATTTGAGTACCCATATCAATTTTTCATATATTTATATATTTTATATATATATGTATATATGAAAAATATATCAAAATGCATGTAGGTACTCAAATGAAAGGTCTTGATCAGTGTAATGGTGGGATGAGCTTAGATCTTAAAAAATGTCAATAGTTCTCAAGATACAAGGTCTTTTTTTTAATTATGTTAAATTGCACTCATTAATTTAATGAAGTAAAATTTTATTTATTTATAGTTCACAATTCACTGCAGTCACATAGTAACTGCAAGTTTGCTAGTCTTTACTTAATTTAAAAAAAAAAATTTTCACTTCAAAAATAGTGCACAGGTCAAAAAAACATACTTTATTTATCAAATCATTTTTTATAACTATACATGCTAAAAATACAAAAAAAAAAAATAAAAAACACATCCATTAAAGAAGATCGTCGTAGTTTATAAATTTCTAATGATAATGATATTAATAATTAATAACGACCATTACCGTTGAAGTTAATTGACAATTAACAGCGGTGATAGATGACGAAATCCAGTAAAAATAAAAAACAAAAAAAAAACAGGAGATAATTAAAACAAGACGAACGTACGATGAACTAGAGTGATATTAAATTGACAGGTACGTGGGGGTGAAGAGTGGAAGTAAATTACGCAAGGCCGAGTAGTCACCTTGGCAAGTATCTTTCTTCAGTACACCTTTTTCTCAGTAAGCCCCTCTCTTTCTCTCTCTTTCTCTCTCAAACTGAGTGTAGCTGTGTGTATGGATTGGTTGGGTCGTAGTACTACAACTGGGATAGCGGAACTGTTGCTTTACAGTTATGGGTCCGGAGATCGAGATATGCCGGAGTTTACTTTCTGGATCTTGATTGCATACTGCAAACTACTCAGTTGCTGTTCAGTTGCATTGCTCAGGATATGATAGAACTATACTGGAGATGAGACTGCTCAATACTTCATCTCGCTGCAAGTGTGCTCTAGATTTAAACTCTAGGTGGATTTAATTTACTTTAACTGACTCGAGATTATGGCAATAACTTCGCCTGAGACACTTTCAAGCTTAATAATCGGTGTGATGAAATTTTTAATGCATATGTGAGTGTATACATATACATATATATAAATGTATGTAAATACAGATATATATATATATATATATATATTTTTTTAATTTATGTACAGTCGACTATCTCTAAAGTTGCTCTAAACTGTTAATAAATTTATTTTTTTTAAACTATTTATTTATTTATTTATTAATAGCTAATTTATTTTTTTGGAGTAAAAATTATCCATAAATTCTTATTATAAAAATTTTTACACTGAAAAAAAAATTAATTTGATTAAAGAAATAAATTTTTAATTAGAGCAAATTTAATTTAATTCAAGAATTTATTAATTTGCTTCAATTAAAAATAATTTTTTCGTTTCAAGAATTTTTCTCTTCAAAAATCAACTTATTTTTTTTTCAGCGTACATTTTTTTATTTTTTCTATTATTTAATCTAATAAAATTTTCTATTAAAAATAATGAAATTATAGAAAAAGTCAATTTTTATTCAAAGATCTAAACAAATATTTATTAACTGTAAATATATATTAATTAAAATTTATTAAGACTTATAATGCAACATAAATTAAAATTCGCACTTAATCTTTCAATATTTTTCTAAAAAAATATCTTCGCGCCTTTAACGGAGGCGTAATGTAATTTTTATAGGAAACTTACAATATTGTATATTTTATTTAAAGTCTAAGAGATAAACTATATATTTCTGCACGCGCCTTTCGAGTTAATATATATATTGTTTATACCCCCTGTCTACTAAACAGTTTAACCCGTTACTTTCAGACTAACACGTGATAGTGGGTTAATTAAAGTTGCTATCGGTGCATATACATACGGAAGAGAATAACTAACTATCCTATTGGCACAGTAGGCCTGCTTGATACCTGATACCGCCGGGCCTACTTGCCGCTTAATATAATTTAATATAATGGTTGCTATCAATTCTCTTATCGTGTCACTATTTGT
Source organism: Cotesia vestalis (assembly GCA_000956155.1). Taxonomy (NCBI): domain Eukaryota; kingdom Metazoa; phylum Arthropoda; class Insecta; order Hymenoptera; family Braconidae; genus Cotesia; species Cotesia vestalis. The sequence continues at coordinate 24,388 of JZSA01001618.1, forward strand.
CCGATCCAACCGATTAATGTTTTTATCTTTTCGATTGGGTAAGAATAATTTCTATGGGCGAGAATTAAAGAGTTGTTGCGCTATGTTATATTATATCTTGGAGAAAATATATTTAAATGCCACATGTTATTTTTGTTGATAAATATTTCAATAATTATGACACTGTGAAAATTAAGTTTCTTGGCTCTGGACGGTCGGCGGCGTATTTTATTTAATACCACGAACAAAAACTCACTGCAGGGGTCTTATTTCCAGCAGTTAGGCGTTGATATTATCGTTACAATTTTTGTTTTTTTAATTATTATAATTGCATTAATTTTTCAAAAAAAAAAAAATTTTTTTTGAGTGAAAAAAAAATTTTTTTTTGGTCTAAAAAATGTTTGAATTTTTTGGAGAAAATTAATTTTTTATTAAAGTTCAATTTTTTTTTTTGGGGTAAAAAAATAAAAATAAAAATTATTTTTATAACTTATTAATAAATAAATTTTTTTATTCAAAAATTCTCATGAATATTTATTTTTTTTTAGTTAAAAAAATTTTTTATTACAACACCTTTCCAAATTTAAATTTCTTCATAAAAAAAAATGAAAAATGACACAATAAATCTTTACAAAGATCAAATTTTTCAAACCTTGACAGTAGGTCCCTTGAGTTCCAATATTATTCCACAACATTCCAAGGTGATAGGATCAATAAAAATGTTTTACTGTCGTTAATAAATTTTTTAATAGCTGTATTATATCGCGCTGATAATGTTTGAAAAGATATTAATTAAAGTTTTTAATAACAAACAAAAATGATAAAAAACCCAAAAGATATATATTTTTTATCCTCTGTCCTTTTTTATAAATATAAAAAAAAAAATAACGTTGAATTTAAAGTGAAGTTTTTATTTGGAGTTAAAATGTAAACTGAAATATGGAAAGCAGGCGTGAATTTTTGACCATCTCTTGTTTACAAAATGCTGAATTTACATCTAATCATTGTATAAAAATACATTCAAAATTTGCTTTCTATTCTAGAACGTGCTTTACGGAAGAAAGTATTTTTAAAACAATACTTAAAAATGCACTGAAAAAAAAATTAACTTGATTCATGCAAAAATTTTTTTCAGAGTTTAATTTAAAGGGGTATTTTGGTCTAAAGACCCAAATTTTTATTTTTTCAAGTGCAATATAAATAAAAATAAAATTTCTTTAATTTTACACAGAAAAAAAATTTGCTTGAATCAAGTAAATAATTTTAAAGGACTTTATCTTCTTGAATTAAATAAAAAAATTCTTAAACTACACAGAAAGAAAGAAAGAAAGAAAGTCTTGAGTGAAGCGTAAATTTTCTTAAATCAAGAAAATCTTAAGAAAGATTGAAAATTTCCTGAACGAAGTTAAATTTTTTTAACCCAAGAAAATTTTTTCTTGCTCCAAAATAACTTCGGTCTTCCTTACAATTGTCTTGGTTCAAAAAAATTTTTTTTTCTGTGTAAAAAATTTAACTTGATTCCGGAATTTTTCCTCTTGATTAAAGTAAATTTTTTTTTTCAGTCTAACAGTTAAAAGGCACTAAAGACTATATAAGAAAACGGAAATGATTTGAGGTAGAATAAACTTTAAAAAAGTCAGCCAAATAACGGATTGACTTTTTACAACAAATACCTATCTGGTGCAAGAAGAATTGCACAGTACAATAAAGGTATTGGCATTCAGTGGTTAACAAATGTAATTTTGAGCGAATAAAAATAAAAGGAAAGAACCGGTGCAAAAAGTGAGGACTGTTTTATCGAATTCGATAAGACAATTGGATTTTAAATAAAAATTGACGGCACAGGATCAACCACAGCATAAACACATAAAAAAAAATTAAAATAATAATAATAAATAAATAACGATAAAGATAATGATAATAATAGGAACAAAATAACAAACGAGTGTAGAGTGTGATTTCGAAAGAGTAAAACCGTGAGAGCAGTGTATAAGTGTATAGTTAGAGTTAGCCCCGTACCTTGTTTGATATAATACTCTTATAGAGGGCGAGAGAAAGAGTTAAAATACGTAAAGGCATTAAATAAATGAGCGAGTGAGTAAAAGATAGTAAAGTAAGTAACCTTACTACTCGAGAGTACTCCGTTATTTCGCTTTTACCCGCTTACGATCGTTTGTCCGACGTGCGAGTTGAGGCCGTGACGCATGAGCTCGGTACACTCTGTACACTCTGTACGCTCCATACAATATACAATACACAACATACAACATACAACAGCTATCCATCGAAATTCAATTACAAAACCTTTTTTCTCGATCAACAACTACGAGAGAGAGAGAGACCCCGATACCGATTAAAATAAAAATAAAAATAAACACCGCTTTACCTGTCAGTAATTCAATGAGAATGACATTGGAGAAAGCATTTAGACTTTAAAAGTTAAAAGTTGTTTATTTTTTGATTTTAGATAGTCCAAAAATAGACGTTTAATAAAATAAATTCTGCGAGAGTTGCTGATTGATGCTCTCTATATAATGTAATGCTAATTTTTTCGAATCTTAATGACCTCAATACATATTCGGTGGTTACTTTTTTTTTTTTTTCTATACACTAATAAACTTTTAATGTAAGTGCCCTCGTTCTATTAATTCAACCAAGGACTGACAAAAATTGTTACACTGATAGAATTTATTTTTTTGACTCCAAAATTTCTAGATCAAATTTTTTTTTAAAATAATAAATTTATATTTTTTTATGAGTAACTGTATTCACTTTAAAAAATTTCTTTTTGATTACTAATTATTTTGCCAAAAAAAAAAAATTAAATAGAATGAAAAATTTAATAAACCCTTAGTTGCTTTTAGCCAGGAGTACTGAAATGATGGAAAAGAAAAAAAAAAAAAATTTAAGTATCATCATCAGGTGTACGTCACGATCACCAGATAATCGGTTTAATATTGTTATGTGTTTTTCGTGGCTCTACAATAATGGAACGAGTAATGGATATAATACGTTATTTTCAAGAGAAAGAGAAAGAGGAATGAACCGGTTTTAAAACTTTTCAATCATTATACATACATACAAACACACAATGTATACCGTGTATAGATGATACTTTCTGTCGTTTGTAAGTTAAAGTAAAGTATAGATATAGATATAAAATACGTGAATGTGCGTAAAGAATGCGCGGTGGGATTTTTCTTGTCTACCCATCTATGCTCGAGGATTTCCACATGAGTCACCGGGTCAGTATATTATCTAGCGGTAGTGAACTGGCTGACTCTGGTTAACAACGTAAGCACACCGTTAGTATCAGTTGTGTCCAGTCATTGCTTTTTTTTTCACAAATTTATATCAAAATTCATTAAAAAAAATTTATATGGCTATATCTGACCAAAAGAAGCCATATATGACCATATATGGCTTAATATGTCCTCATATGGCCTTAAATATACCAAATTGAGCTTAATATAGCCTCACATAATTTTTCGGCCGAATTTAGTTTTAAAAAGCGCCAACAGATGGCGCATGATCGCTAAATCATCTCGCTACAAGAGAGTTAAGTTTCTGGAATTAAGTATTAAGATGAAAATAATTTTTTTACATTTTTTATGAGCTGATCTGTCATTGGTTGTTATTTTAGTAAATTGCTGCGACAATTTTATTTCAATTAATATGTTACACCCTTGGGGAAGCAAAATAAGAAAAGCCTTAGATCACATTTAATTGTTGGCCGAAGCGAAGAAGCCAAGGGGTGTAATATACTATTTTTAATCTTATATAGAGTCTAGAATGCCCTAAGACTAAAATTGTATTAGAAATTTATTAACTAGAATTAAAAATAAATATTTTTTTGTTTATTTTACTTTTTGATATTGAGTTTAACGCTTGGACAGGAATCGAGTGGAAAGAATTAAAAAAATGATAAGAGAAATAAATAACGAAGTAGACCTGCCCCTGCCTTGGGCACAATTTCACTTTGATACGAATTCAGGTCGAATAAAAGGAAAATAAAAGTATTATGTATGTTGTAGAGCGTTTTAACAGCAAGCAAAAGCAAACAAGAACCATAAGAATGTTAATGCTATCACGATCACCCAAATATATATATTGTATACATATATATATATAAAATACTAAATGAAAAATAAAATGTGAGACCAATTGAATGAATTACATTTATCTGTCGTTATTATTATTGCGTCAAACGTGTTTTTAAAATTATTTTATATATAAACTATACTTATATATATATTTGAGATATTACTGGACATTGATATAAAACTCCAATTTTATTTAATAATTTTTCGCTAGTTATATTAACTGACATATTGACATTTGACATTTCCATGGCATTTCATTATTATAATATGTAATATGTAACATGTAATATATATGCTTGTAAACGATTTATTAATTTGTACATTCTATCTTCTATCCGTATTCATCTTTACGAGCGATAAGTGAGTAGTTATTGCTATAATAGACATTTTGTTTCAGAACGAGGGATTAATTAATGAGGGATTAACACGGCAAAGTGAAAATATCTAATGAATATATAATTTATCTTGGGGAATTCTCAGATTTTTATGCCTACGGCTGCATTAGATCCAAGTGGGGAGGTGGGATGAGACTTACAATCTCTCCTAAAATTGAATTCAAAAAAATGAGCAAAAAAAAAAATTTTTTTTTCAATTAAAAAATACTTTTAAATTCCGGTAAAATGGTATTTTTTTTTTTAAGGAAAAAAAATTTTTTTCTGAACACTTGTGAAAAATAATAAACGAATCTTTTACCCCATATCTTGGCCCGGATTTCCCTCGAAAGTTAATAATATGCAAATAATGTGTGCTTAATTAATACAAATCTAATGAATACAAATTTAACGATATTTTATGTAAATTAAAGGCAGTATAAATCATTGCGACTTAGCAAACCTGCTGTCGAGATATGCACACACTTGCTGGATAAAATTCCAACCGAATACGAAGTGATATCTGGAGTGAGAGGAAGGAGGCTTCATAGATAAGAAAATAACCAGTACACAGTTTGAAAAATAATGTATATAATTTAAAGTATATTCATAAGAGCAACCAACCGTGCGGTCTATTGCCCTTTTGTACACACCACGCACATGTAATAATAATTACTGTCTACTTTATATAATTATAAAAACTCAATAATGTTAATGTTAATGACAACGATAAATGAAGGTATTCAATATTAAATGTTAAATAACAATTTTCACCAGTCATTAACATATCAAACTCGAGATAGATTATGTTGAATTAAACAGCACGACAGTGATTAAATTTTCACATATGACCATATCATTATGTATTACAATTTTTCTATTAATTTTTACTTTGTTTATCATATTTCATTTAATAAAAATCAGTTTAATATTCTATATAACTAAAACCTAATGTCAGATAAGCTCGTTAGCAGAGTAAAAAAATTTTTATTTTATTACTTGACTTCTCAAAGTTAACTCTCTTGTAAGGAGAGAATAAAGCGACCAAACGCCATCTAGTGAAAATTTTTAACACTAAAATTAATTGAAAAATTAAATATGGGCAAATATGACAATATCTGGCCTAATATGGGGAGAAATCGCCTGATATGACCACTTTTGTCCTAAATATGGCCAATTTTTATATTAAGACATACATCAAGCCATGTTAAAAATTGTATATGGTCTTATCAATATTTTTGATATAGACATGTCATATCAAGCAAGATATGGCATTATATGGCTTGATATGGCAAATTTTCATATCAGATCATATATAGCATTGTTAAATTTTCTTATATCGTCAATTTTTACATCAATTATGTCCATATATGGCCTAATTAGCTTATATATGGCCAATATGGCAATTTTTAATATCATGCCATATTAAAAATTGTGTATGGTTTCATCAAAATTTTTTATATAGACATATCTTATCAAGCCAAATATGGCTTGATATGGCAAATTTTCATATCACATATGGCATTATTAAATTTTCTTATATAACCAATTTCTACATCAAATAGGTCCATATATGGCCTGATAAGCTTATATATGGCCAATATGGCATTTTTCAATATCAAGCCATTTAAAAAAAATTTTTTTCTCATATAATATCAAGTTTGCAATTAGTAACAGGAAGTTGAAGAAAAATCAATAAAGTAACATTTATATTTATTCAAAGATTAACTAACGGAGAAACGATCTGATTAAATGATTACATGGTTATACATATTAATAAATTATTTGATTTATATTTGAGTCCTACAAAGTTAAATCCACCTCAGCGTATCAGGATTTTCTGTAATTTGTAAAACCGGTCGAATCACTTATTCAGGTGATATCTATGTATACATATAAATATAAATATACATGAATGTGTATAATATATATATATATTGCAAGTATATGCCGACAGTGGCATATGTATATCCTATTTAGCTTACATTATATGCCCGAGGTGTACTTATCGCACCGTTAGCACCGTTGCAATGCCTCGAGCCTGAGCCTCGATCTATCCTGCTTCCGTTAATAAAAATTAAAAGTATTAAAAATAAACCTGCTGACTAATGTTGGTGTTAATTTTCTTGGGCGGATTTTAATAGTGTAAAACTATCATTTAAATGTAATATTAAATAAAGATTAATGACAATGAGTATTATTGCATATTAAATTTCAGTAGGGCAATTGCAATAGCTGCAGACGGGGTCACTCTGTTTGGATCTTTTAATCGTACGAATAAGAAGTATAGTTGCGAATGCCTGCACTGGTATTAATTTAAGTACACATGGTATATGTACACCGTCTACACTCCCGAGTTAAGTACATATATATATTTATGTATATAAAAGTATACATACGAGCAAAGCCGGAACATGAACGGCCTTGCCGAGGAAACCTGAGAGTAGTACCAGTTTCACCACGCCCTGATCTCAACATTCTTCCTGCTCTATTCTACTCAATTGTCTCGATTTTTTTTATTATTACAACTATTTAAATCCTATTTTTATAATTGTTTATTATTTAGTAATATTTTGGAATTTCTTTGCAATATTTCTGAAAAAAAAAAAATTAAAGTTAGCTGTCATTTGACAAATTTTTAATTTTATTTAACAATTAAATTAATTCTAAAAAACTATTTCAAAAAAATTGCGTTTAAATTTTTTTTTTAATTTCTACACGTCAATTTTTTTTTTTTTTAATTTTTTGCCATAATTTATTTGTTAATAAAAATTCTAAAAATTATTAGATATCTGCTCAATTAATTTTCAGAAAAAAATTTTAACAGAAGAAAAAATTTTTGAATTTTTTTTTGCTTGTTTTTTAAAATAAATTTTTTGACAAAAAACACTTTTACTAGAAAAAAAAAAAATTGTAAATATATATATTTAGAAAAAGGGAAAAAAGAATTTTTTATGACATTAAAGTTATCTGTCACTATTATAATTGTTTTAATTTTTTTATTAAATAAATTTGCTCCGAAAAATTAATTATGAAAAATTGCATTTTTTAATTTTCTAAATGTCAATTTTTGTTCTTATTTTTTTTTGCGATAATTTATTTGTTAAAAAAATAAAAAAAAAAAAATTATCTGCTAAATTGATTCTCATGGAATTTTTTAATTTTTGAGAATAGCTAATTTTTTTTTTAACTTCAATTTTCTTTAAATTAAATCTACTTTCAATTTTTTGTAAAATTATAAATATTTAATCATTTATTAACAGTTCAATGACGTTATAAAAACATTGGTGGGATAAAAATAAATTAATAGACAACCAGACCAAATTTAATTTCCTATATTAACAAGTTACCATTTAATTAATTAATTATAAATAAAAAAAAGAACAAATTTAATGAGTGAAGTTATTTATGAAAGTAATTAAAGATTTACTTATACATAAAAGCAATAAAAAAGAAATATGACGTCAAACTTTTACGGAAAAAAAATCCAAGAAACTTAATAATGTAACTTTTATTAATTTTTTGATAAAAAAATCAATCGAGCTTATCCGAAAGATGAATAGAAAGTTATTTAAGAAAATGAAGTTAATTTTTTGCCTGTGATGTTCAGAATTATAAATACTGCGATGCAAATAATCCTTCAATTCCATTGATAGAGTTTTTAACTTTTAATTAAAAAATAAAAAAATGCTTTGCAGCTTTTATTTCTAATTTTATAATTTTGAATATTAATAATTGGTAAAAAAAATTTATGAATGAAGGATAAGACATTAAAATATGATAGTGAGCGATTGATAATTTTGCAATTTGAATTTTAAAAATAAAGATGGAAATAGAGGAGTTAAAAATAAACACAATTAATAATAATAATGGATTGTGACTATCGACAAGAATAAACTGAATCAGACACGGCCTTTATAAAATATTAAAAGGAACATTGCCCGAGATTATTTGCATAATTCATGTATTATATTATATACGTAAATAATAAACGAGTAGACGTGGCGACGATAATTATCCGTTGTCGCCTACGCTCTCGCCGTCGTCGTCGACTGACGAATAATACACACATCGATTATTATATAGATAGACTGTATGTCTAAATTATATTTACCATACGCCACCAATAGCAAAAGAGATACTCTCTCTCTCTCTTAAGACACTGCTTGATAATCACTGAGCCTTTAATTACAACCGTCAGCTATTTCATTTACAAGTTAAGTGTCGCTCATATCTATATCATATATTTATACACGCATAAGAGTTTGCTTTCTCACTTATTTATTTTTTTTCTTGTAAAATATTAATTATCCCCTATTATTACTACTGAATAGTATTGCTAATGTATATAATTATCAATCAGTCAGTTATTATACTATTACAATTTGACATTGTCTTCAGACTTTATCGATTAAATATACAATTAACGTCAGTTTGCTATGTTGAAAAAATTTTTTTATCAAATATTTTACAAGCAATTCTGGAATATCAATTTTTTTTTCTCATTCTGACAATAATTACATATATGTTTTTTTTTTTTTTTTTAATTATTTAGCGATCTAAAATATTTTTAAACACATTTTATAAATATTGATTTTATTTTCATACAAATATCAAAATTATAAAACCAAAAAAATTATTTTTTAAATTATAATTTCATAAATTTTTTAGATTAAAATTTATATAAAATATTTCAAGCATCAATTATTTTTTTTTTCTTATTTAATAATTAATTTCATTCATTTTTTAAAAATTCCGCGGCATTGCGCACACAGGAATTTTAACTATACTAAAAAATGGGGTTTTATGAGTTAAAAAAGCGCGTTTTTTTTAAAATACCCTCAAAAAAATAAAAAATGCCATTCGATAGCCAAAATAAAATTAGATTTCCTATTTAAAAAAAATCAATACAAATATTTCAATTACATTAATAGAATCCCTTCTATTTAAGTTAAAACAATTTTCAGTCTAAAAAAATAAAATTAAATTAAAATTAAAGCTCGTTAAATGGGCTATAAAATGCAATTTAAAAAAATTCGATATAATATTTCATTAAAAATTTTATCCGGGAAAAAAACTGCCAAATTTTTAGCAAAAAGTACTTTCAGTAAATTTAACAAAAGATAAATTTTAAAATTTAATGAAAATGAATTTTAAACTTTTAAATATTTAAAACTTAAAAAAAAAAATTGAAAGAAAATCAATTAAAAATTTTCAAAGCATTTTTTTCTAATCAAAACTAATTACTTTTCTTTATTAATGTTTTAAATTAAAAAGATAAGAGAATATACTGCTCTTTCTCCAATGAAATATCTAAATATTTAAATCAATCTAATTTAAGAGAAAAATATGACAAATAATAAATATAAAGCAATATCGACAGCTAGAGCTGAGAAATCATTTACTTCTTTCCTCGATGCCTCCCTCCTCGCGCTTAAAGTAGATGAAATTCTTTGGAACGACTTTCTAATCGGCATGACGTATTATCGATCATCGTTCAGACAGACGATCTGACTCGAATAGGCAAGAAGAAGCTGGCTCAAGCAACTTAATATTAATAATAATAAAATCAGAGAGTCTTTACTCTCTTATTTAAAATTTTCCTATCTAATGAATACCTATACCTATACCTCCACCAGTCACAAATCACAATCAGGTGGCCCCTTCCCTTCAATGCAGTCCTCTTAGGACACTTAATGCACTCTTATCTTCCTCGCACTTGTTATAAATATGAAACTTGTCCAAGAGGATTTAAATAATTACCCGCAAGTATAAAAACATGTTTAAGTATTATATTTTTTTGATCCTTCGTATGTTAATGGCTCGGCTTTCTCATTGGTGAATTAAAATCTTCTGTCAAAATAATAATTATTTTTATTTTATAATTATTTATTATTTTACGATCAACTAAAAGGTTTACGAGGATGAGAGTAGGGCCAAATTATTGGGCGGTAATATTTTTTATTTTTATTTTTATATTGATTACACCGGGGGGCCATTCACCCCGCTTCTGAGGTACCTTGTAGTCAATGATCCTCAGAACAGGTCTTGGTACTTGTTACGTTCGGGGCTCATCCTCAATCCACAATCCTCAACTTCTACCATCACTATTACATTTAATATCACGCTCAAAAATCTTTTCAGAGATCTAACAGCCCAGAAAATTTTATTTTTAATTAAAAAAAAAAATGTATCTTTTAAATCCCTACGGGAAATTCATAAAAATTTATTACATAAATCCCTAATTTACAAATCAGGCTTTAAAAATTAACCTTCCTTTTAATATCAAAGTTTAAAAACAAAAATCGTGTCCACACCCATCTTAAATATGAACATAAATTTCTACATACATACATTTATGTATATATATATATTTAAAAACCGGTAATCATTACCGTCAATAATGCCACCCGAAAATTACCGGCTTTCTCTCATCTCCTCTCCTCTCTGTTCAATATTAGCGGTATTCACCCGACCGCTTAAATTATATTAATTATACGCCTGTGAAAACACGACTGATTTTTTTGTTTGAGATAACATTTTATATTTTCTATCCTATATAATTTATATTTATCGTATTTCATAATATTTCTGGTTATTTTAATGATACACTATCGGGAAATCCGATCACCGGTATTTTTTAACTTCTTATCTTTGTAAAGATTTTTTTTTATACGGAAAAATTTATTTTTTTAATATTTAAAATTGTCGGAAATTTTTTTTATATTCTTCGGATTATTCTACTGAAAAAAAAAAAAAAAAATTGGTATTAAAAATATGTAAAGCTTTTTTTTTTATCTGCAAACAGTGACTCACACAATATTTGGCTTTTAAAATTAAGACAATTTTTTTTTAATAAATTTTTTGCTAATAGAAATGATTTTTAATTTTGTCTATACATAAAATTATTTATAATTAAAATCAATAATTTTTTTTGTCAGAAAAAAAAAAGTTCAAAAGTTATCAAAGTTAAGCTAGAGCTAATCTTGAGTTTGCAAAATGACAACTTCAAAAAGAGCAAGGGTCGCGCTTCAAAAAAAAAATATATTTGGTAAAATGACCCATAATATAGATAATATAATTGAGATAATAGAAGCTTAATAAATCTTCATTATATGCTAGTAATATTTAAGAATATATCGAAGTTAATTTTTTTTTTTTTTTTTTCAAAGAGATAACTTATCAATACTAACCAAAAATTAGAACGTCTAATCTTTAAAAAAAATAAATCGTATTCGGTGATTAAATAGTGGGCTTATATCAAAGAAATAATTATTTTAATGAAATGATGGATTAAACTGAAACTTTGTCTGTGAAATTCTTAATATTATACACATACTTAATTTATTTCAACCGTAACACCAAGCAACAATCAATTATAAAGCGCTAATCATAATATTTTTATTACACAACTATTTACAAAGCATGTAACAAGTTATCTTAATTATGCGCGTTTGAAAAATTTAAATGTCTAATTTATAATAATAAAAATTTTTATCAGGGAAAAGTATTCTTAATTACAATTGTAAGTTTATGATGCAATAATTATCAAGAAATTTTTTAATGTAATTTTTTGTGTCAAGAAAATTTTAAGAAAAATTTTTCTTAAAAAATTTTAAGAAAATTAAAAAGAAAATTTTTTTTTAATTCAGCATTTTGCACATTTATTTTTTTTGTAAAAAATTCTTAAGAAAATTCATCAATAAAATTTATTTTTAATATTCGGCATAAAACTATTTTTATTTTAAATAAATTTTTGCAATTAATTGCAATGATTTTAATTATAAATTGACTGATTAAATTTTTTACAATTAAATATTTCTATTTATTATTGATATTATAAATTAAAAAAAAAAAAAAAAAATTTATTTCTATACAGGAAATTAGTTTTTCAAATAAATAATCCAATACCATTATTAAAGCACTAAATAACAATCTAGGTATTTGTACCGATAATTGTATGTAATTTCTACAATAATAATAAAAAGAAAAAAAAAATTAAAAGTATTTAAATTACCATTAAACATAACTCTCGCAAATATTTTCCACTCTATTATATAAATGGTTAAAATAATTTATTTACACAATAAAACAAAAACAAAAAGGTAATAATTACACGGAGCAATCCATCTTGTGGTCTTATCATCGGACATTTCATTAGCCTGGGCACTGAGATGTCATGTATTATATTCCATGTCTTAAATTTCGGCGACATTCAGAAAGAGAGTAAACCTGTATAAATTTATTTATTTATGTATTTATTTACAATTTATAAAATATATACATATATATATATTGTATCCCTTTCACCAGAAAGCAAACACACACCACATACTACATAATATATAATATAATCAGACTACAGACGATCGTTCTCTTTTCTTTCTCTTTCACTGAGTAAACCTTATATTCATAGCGGTACATCGTTACGGGTTTCATTTGAGAGTTGGATGACCTTAACGATACCTACAAAGTTGTTCAATCGATGTGATGTCCCCATACCTTACTTTGTCTGCCCCCTTCCCCCTTTTATAATAACAAATCAGCCTCTAATGCACTGGAGAATAGAACCTTACCGCCCGACCCCATAAATAAACACTTAAACCTCGAAAATTTTTCATCGCACGATTTATATCTATTATGTCGGCATCATTGATATATATTTCATTATAAATTGTAAATTTATGTACCTGTTTTACTTGGAATAAATTTACTGGACATTTCAAAATTAATTTTTATTTTTAATTATTAATATTTTTATTCCTAATTATTTTTTTGAGCGAAAAAAAAATTTTTTTTTTTTACAAGAAATTTCACTTATTCCAAAATTAATTCTCTTGCTCCAAAAAATTAAATATAAAAATAGAAGTAAATTTTTATTGATTAACATGTCAAATGGGAAGATCAAATTTTTTTTCATTCAATATTTATAATTGTACGCTAAAATAATATAAAATATTCAAGAGGAAAATTTTCTCAGGGTGAAAAATTTTTTTTTTCTCAAATTAAAATTTTTTCATGAATAACATTGATTTAAGAATGATAAATTAAATTTAAAAATTTCTAATCCCATTTAATAACACAGTTAAAGTATAGAAAATTTTGTGACCGGTTTTATTTTAGTATCGTTAAATTTTTTTTTACCTAAAGTGAACGACCTAACATTTTTTCTTTAAAAAATTTTTTCTATTAAATCAAATGAATATAGTTACATTAAAAATTCATCTTGAAAAATTTAGAGATCGGAACCAAGCTGGAAATCGAACTCGGGTTTCCCTAATTACAGATCAGAAGCTCTGATTTCTTATCAACAATAATAATAACTAAAAATTCCTGAATATGATTTTTTTAATTACCAAAACAAAAACTTAATTTAATTAATAGAATTTCAAACTTTTAGATCACAAAATTTGTAAATAATTTTTTTTTTTACAAATTTGCTGTTGATTTTTTTTATTTTTACATTAGAATAATTTAATTAATCTTTAATAATAAAAAACAAAAAATTAATTCAATTAATAGTAAATTTGTAAATAAATTTTTTTTTTATAAATTTACTGTCGTTTTTTTTTTATTTTTACAATAAAATAATTTTTTCAAAATTTAATAACACTTAATGAATTTTTAATAGTAAAAAATTTCGAATAAAATAAATTAGTTGTTGAAAAAAAAAAAATGTGCGACAATAAATTACTTGATAATTAGTCTAATAAATAAGAAATGAATAATTTCGCGATTTAAAATTTTTTATTCCCGCAATTAATCCTGCTGACGGCAATAACTTTGATTACAAAAGATATTATGCGATAAAATTTCACGTAATATCGCATAATCCGGTAAGAGCAACTTTGGATTGATGTAAATTAGATGACAAACATAAAAGATGAGCCAGTGATAACTCATAAATATAAAAGAGCGAGTGTATAAATAAACATTGTAGATATAGCGTAGGTGTATAAGAATCCTGAATAAGCCTGTAAGTGTAGACTACAGAATACAGAATAATAAGTCGATGCAAAATGAAATAGGAAAGAAGAAAGAGGAAGAAATATGTTGGTAGGAATAGTAGCAGGGGCCTTGACCGGGTGAATGCGTGACCATCGTGACTGGACAACACTACTGATTCAGACTGACAGGAATGTGTGTTGCTACGTCTTTTCACCGTTTGCCGGACAGTACGCCCATATAATTCCATTCGCAGATACTTGTACTTCGATATTATTATTATAGAAATAAACAACATAAAATTTTTACGTAAACATTTGCTTGCTTTGATTCGCTTAAAGCTAACTCACTCATTCCGACATTAGTCTCGCGCTATTTATTTCATTGTCACTCAGGAGTTTTTAAAAATAAAAATGTTTACTATTGTAGTAGTTCGGTTTAATTGTCATGAACGCCTACGACGACAAATTATTTTAAATTGTTATAGTTTGTCGTGACAACAAAGAAAGGCGATTACATCGTCCTCTGCTGCTGATACAGCTTACAACAGATGCCAACGCTTCCGGCTAGTTTTAAATTATTTATTATTATATCACTACGTAATTAATAATAATAATAAATGATAATCATTTTTTAGATACGGAATAATAAAAAATAATTGCAGCTATCAAGGACTCTATAAAAATAAATTAGTTTCTTACGTTAATAATTCATAAATATTTAAAAGTTTCATCTTGTATCTATTGCTTTCACTTGAAGCGTCTGCACGGCAATTAGAAATGCATCACACCAGTAATTTATTCCTAGATAATTTTGTTAAAAATTTATATTTTATATATATAGAACTGACTTTCTAGACTCAACGATCTTAATACAGATTGTGCACTCACTATTATTTTTAATGTCAATCCTGGACCGCTTGAGGTTTTAGTTAAAGGAATTTTTTTCGGGGTTTTATTATCCTCTGGGAAAAACTTTAGATATTTATCGCTCGACTGTGAATAAGAGGAACTAAAAAAGATGGAGAGAAAATTCTCTACGGTCTATCTGAGTTGCTGCCTTTAATCCGATTTGTAAAAAATATTGACCGGTTTTTCCAATCAATTTTTTTGAATACTTAAAAATGAAAAAATAACACACATTTTTTGAGACGGGTAGATGTTTGTGTCGAGTCATTTATTATGTCGGTAGGTCAATAAATTGATCATGACAAAGATTGTTCATTTTAAATTGAAATATTTTTCTGACACAAGGTTGAAAAAAAAATTTTTTATCAAATTTTTATTAATTTAAAAAAAATTTTTTTTTTTAAGATAGATTTCTTTAGAAATCTCAGGTCATAATTTTAAGAAAATTTTATCATAATATATTTTATTTTATCGAGAAATGTAAGCAATTTTTTAATTTTATTTAACAAACAAATTTCTTCCGAAAAATTATTTATAAAAAATTGCATTTTTAATTTTTTTTAATTTCTACATGTCAATTTTTTATTTCTAATTTTTTTTGCACTAATTTATTTCTTAAAAAAATTTTAAAATTTATTAAATATCTATTATTTTAATTTTCATGATTTTTTTAATTAATTCTTAAAATTTAATTATTTCTTAAGATGATTTTTAAGCCGTAAAATTTAGCTTAAATCTATTAAATTTATTTTAAAGTTCCCATGATTATTTTTAATTTAACTTCTGATATTTTTTTTAATTTATTTCGTAATTGGGAAAATAAAAAAAAATCAAGAATAAATTAATTTGTAGCTTTTATTATCAAATGACTTTCATCTGTTACAAATCCTATTTTTTACGTAGATCTCTTTAAATATCTATTTATTTTAATCGGTCTTATATCGTTACTTGCAAAAATATAATAAACATTAAAACTGCATTTTAATAACGTGTTTTTTTCAATATTAAAACATAAAATCTATCAGAATTTAAATTAAATTTTGAAAATAAATAAATATTAATTAAAAAAATTTTTAATTACACTGAAAAGTTATAAATCAATAATGTAAAAAAACAAATCCAACCTCAATTTATTTAAAGTAAAATTTGGAACTTCCTGACATTATTGTAATAATTAAATAAAATTTTAACAAACCACCTGGACAATTGTTTTTTGTTACAAATTAAAAGACAATAGTAATTAAGAATAAAAGAATGATTAGGTCTTTCCCAATTAAACTTTAATTGTCCGTTATCTAAAAGTGCAATAAAGAAGTGATACTTGAACTTTTATCAACTGATACTGTACTTAATTATTTTTATTTTGTTAATAAAGAAATATAATATCGCAATTAGAAATGTAATAACTTTAATACTCGAAGGATTATAATAATTATTAAAAAGGATAATTTCTCCACACGCGTTTAACCAAATTAATGACTCATAAGTATATGAAAGAAGTATTTAAAAACTAAAAGAAAATGAGAAGGTTATTAAACGTCAACAGCAATGTCAATGAACTCAAACTTTCCCTTTCGTCGTTCCGAAGCGTCCGGATATCAACTTGAGGATCTCATAATTTTTCTTTAACAAGTAGAAGCGTGTTTAATGCAGCACACAACACGATATCTTCGATACATACATACATACATGCATACATACATACCTCAAGAGTCTTATGGGTACAGTATAAGATAATTTATGTATGGATATGGATGTGATGCATCGGTACAGTACCGCGGATCCCAAGTAGCACGCTCGCGCTCAATAGGAGACACGACAAAAAATTTACGACGGCTCTTCTTCTCTAAGCACGTGTGTTGTTATTGTTATTGTTATTGTGGATTCAAACCATCAGCTTCGATGTGTATTAAATCTTCTCTATCCTCGATTACGACGCGGAGATATATACGTACGTCTTGTATCTCAGTATCATGGCACATTTAAACGCCATATATTATTACATCAATGGTAAAAAATTATATGTGAAAATTACAGAAATTGTTGTGTAAGAATTACACAGCCATTTTGTGTTATATTTGTACAAAAAATATCTTGAAAAATTACTGTGAAAATATCACAGCAAAAAAAATTTTTTATAAAATTATATAGAAATATTTATTCAAAGTTATATAAGAGATGCCAGTTATATTTTTATAGTTTTATATATTGCATTTATCTGATGTAAAGTTTACAAATTTTCTAATGCTAAAGTTACATTTTCCACACGTAAAAATTACATTTCTTTCCTTGTAAACTCAAGAATTTTTCCACAATTTTTTTCCCATGTAAATTTAATATTTTTCCACGTTTTAAATTTACATTTTTTTCATAATAATTCATCATATATTTTATATAAAAATTTACACTATTTTCCTTTTAAATTTATATTTTTTTTCTTGTAAATTTTGCATTTTTTTTACACATAAAAATTATATTTTTTTCCTTGTAAACTCAAGAATTTTCCCACCTGTAAAAATTATTTTTCTTTCCATGAAAATTTAATATTTTTTTACATACTAAATTTACATTTTTTCCATGATAATTCAGCAAACATTTTATATAATAATTTACACTTTTTTTTTTAAATTTACATTTTTCTTCTTATAAATTTAGCATTTTTTCCACATGTAAAATTTACATTTTTTTCATGTAAATTTCACTTTTTTCTCCAAGTGCTAAATTTACATATTTTCCTTATTAATTCAAAATTTTTCCCAAACAAAAATTTGCATTTATTTTCGTGTAAATTCAACATTTTTCTAACGCGTAAAATTAACATTTTCCTAATTAAAAAAATTTACATTTTCAAATTAATAATTTTTACCAAAAAAATTACATTCATCAAAATGTAAACTTAAAAAAATATTTTTAAGTAAAAAAAACTGTAAATTTCCCAAATTTTTCTGTAATTTCAACCGGACTATTTTTTCCATTCACGCCAACTCAGTAAAAATTTGTTTTCTTAAAAAAAAAAATAATTTTTTTTGCAATAACTTTCTTAGTGTAAAATCCAAGTCACCCTTGGAATGTAGTCTTGTTCACGCACTAATTATTTCTGATAAAAAATCACTGATATGCCCATCGGTATAAACGCGGATGTACGATGCATACATGCAATAAATACAAACATATTTATTAATTATTGTAAGCATGTGAGTTGAGCATAAGCAGACTTAAAGGAATTTAAGCAAGTAGAAAGTAAAACGATTTAATGATTAGACTTATACATTTATCCTATACATATGGCATGTAATAATAAATTTCAGTGAGTTTTAAAAAAAATGCTTACGAGATTTATGGATTTAGCAAAATAGGTATTTTGTTATTCGAGCAAACGATCGAGAAAATTGAATGGAACGTACGTCAATCGCACGCCACGCTCGAGATGTCTTGATTCAAAGCTTTTATTTATTTTGTCATTTTTTTTTTATTATTTTTTCAATCACTGTGCTATAAAATTCAACAGCTTCGGGCTGTGAATTTTATTTAACAGTAATGAAAATAAATTTTATAAAATCTTGGACGTATAAAGAAATATATTTATTACTTTTTGAGTTGAGCGAGCGAGTTTAATATAATAATATAACAAGTGTTTCGTAAAAAATATTGCCAATCAGTTGGTTGAATATTTATCATTGCTTTTAATATATATATGTGTGTGTGTTTATTCGTTAATGCAAATATTTATTTGTTAAGAATGTAAGTAGCTTAAATATATAATAAAATAAGTAATGAATAATGAATAATGAAATAACAATATACACTAAAAATCTTATTGCATATTGCGGGAGGTTTCGCCGCTTGCATAATCGTATACTTAGTAACCGCGAACGCTAAATTTCCCGGAAAACTCAAACGTAGTTGGACAGGCTTTCGCATTCTATCGTTGGCAAACAATGAAAATAAATTGTTGAGATATTTAAATAAAAAGGAACAAAATATATAATTCATTCTTAACTTTAATTGGAACGGAACAAAATGTGGATAAATATATTTATGTCTAATGCAGCAATAAAATACGAGAAACATCACCTTAACACTAAACAGGAAACACTTATTTTCGTCATTTTAACCATTATTTTTTTTTTATTTTCTACATTTTTTTTTTTTCTATTATAATAAATTGTTATGCTCTGTAGCCTCCGGTCGTGGTAAAATAATAATATAAATATATAAAATAAAATAAAATGTTACGATAATTGAAATAGAGAAAATTGTTGAAAGATCAAACGGTGATTTTGTTTCAATTTATTAATTTAATTGCAAAAAATTTACGTGTTTACATTTAATTTTTTGTCATTTTTTACTCTCTTAATAAATTAAAATTTATTTTTATTACAATTAATAAATTAATAATAAATCGGTGTGTAACGAATCGATGAACTTAAAAAGCTTGATTTGCATAAGTCACATTTGTGACAATAAATTTAAATTTTATTGATTTATTTTTAGATATTTTTAAACAATTTTAATCATTTTTTTAAGCTTACTCAAATTATTTATGATTTAAAATTTTTTTAAAAAAAAAAAAAAAAAAAAAAAAAAAAAATGACATTCAAATTTAGACTTGACAAAAGCAAATGGCCTGTCTATAAAAAAATTAATTAACAGTGTGCATATACATTGTACTCATATATATCTGTGCTTGGCCTCTTATCACAAAAGACCTCAAGACCCATACACACATATAGTTAACAGTATAAATATATATTGATTATAAATGCCTATCGACAATTCAGGTTATCAAATTAATCGAGCAGAAGGTCGAACATTATCTAAGTATACACAAATTACCATCCAATGTGTATCGGTCGTATCATCGTAGTCGTTGTCGTTATGAACAAGTGCTAACGAGCTTACATGTACATATATATATATATGGATGTATATTTGTAAAATATATAGATATTTTTCGAACGGTATGCAACTCCGTTTCATATCTATGTACATATTAATGCTGGACTCTGTGTGGTATATTATTCTCAATAGTTGACGAGTAATAAAGCGAAAATAATAATTGAGCACTCGGGTTGTAAAGGCAATTTGTCTCGCTGGCAAACTGATTGCTACTCGTCCAACTCTGCTGGACAGATCACCAGCTCATTAAGGGTATACGTATCAAAGTAATAAATTGGAAATAAATACTTTTATTAAATAATTATTATTTCATTATTGAGAATTAATTTAATCATATTTTATCGATTATTATTTTTATTTGATGAATTAAATTTTTTTTTCAACAAATATTGTATTTGTAATTGTAATTGACGTTTTTAAAGGTATAAACTCATCCCGATGTTACACTCATCAAGAGCTTTCGTTTGAGTACCCACATGTATTTTTTATATATTTTTCATATATACATATATATATAATATATATAAATATATGAAAAATTGATGTGGGTACTTGAATGAAAGCTCTTGATGCGTGTAACTTCGAGATGAGCTTATATCTTTGAAAATGTCAATAGTTGACAAGATACAAGGTATTATTGTTATTATTTTGTTTCAATAAAATATTTGTTGAGAAAAAGATAATAATAGTGAAATAGAAAGGCAATTTAATTTTATAAATAATTGTGACAAAATAAACAATATTGATAAAAAAAGGTATAATGGAAGAAGGAATAAAATGTCTCGGATAGAGTTTGGCCACAGGTGAAGAGACGGTGGTACAACAGCGAGTGGTAACTCACATACGCGGAATATGAAGGTATACAAGTAAGTAGTGGAACAGGTTCCAATGTGGAGAGAATGGAGTTCCGGTGGTGGGGAAAGCTCCAGGCGATAGCACGCTGCCGGCTGATGCAGACATGCCATCGAGTAACTCTAAGAGAAAGAGAGAGAGACCCAGTGAGAGGGACATAAAATGGACGGAAAAGAGGAACAGAGAGAGATTGAGAAAGAGAGAGGGGTCTGAGGGAAACCGGCGACAAGTAGTCGTTTACAGTTATAGTCAGTCCGAATCGGGCGCTCGTTCAGCCGAGATCTCGCTCGAGCCCAATTGTTATTTAGTTAACTTAAAGTTACTTGTTTCTCTACACGCACACCCACACAACTATCATACACTTGCTTTTTAGTATTATACTTACTTTAAACAATTAAATTACATATCATTATTATTTCCATTGTGAATCATTTTATTATTTTTTAATCGAGTTATTACATCAGTTTTATTGTTGACTTTATTCATAAACAGACAATTGTGCTTAGTTTTTACTCGAGTTTTGTGCTATTATTTTTTTGTTTCGGGTAAATATTTATTTTTCTCAATTTTATTATTTTTCTATTTTTGTGTTTATTTAAAATTATTAATTTTAAAATAAATTCAAGTCCCGTTTTTGTGAGTTATTAATTAAAAACATTGAAGTTATTTTATTTGTCAGAAAATTTTGATAAATTTCAATTTTTTATTTTCGAAATAACATTTTCAAAAAATAATAAAAAATTTTTATTTTTAATATTAATATCCTCAAATATAAAATATTTATAATTTTTCTATAATTATAAGAAATATTTTTAAATTTATTCTTTGAGTTTTTTCAAAAAATTATCAAAATAAAAAATTCATTTTATTAATTTAAATTATAAAAATTTTTTTTTTAATAAAAAAAATCCGAATTTTTTAAATTAAAAAAAAAAAATTGCCAAATGTCTGCGACAAAATGAAAAAAACGGAGCGCATTAATTACTGAGATTTAAATAAATGTATTTAATTAATATTAAATAACTTGAGAATACCAAGAGTCCGGTTAACGGTACAGAGAGCCAGTCTTGGAGCTTGCATCAACATATTTTTCGAGGAATTCCACAGAGAATGCATGTCCACGTGTTTAAATGTTTAACAAAAATTTTTGACCCTGAATATCTAATCAATTTTAAATAAAATTCAATACTTTGTTATCATTTGTAAATAAAGTTGAAAAAAAAAAATAAATAAAATAAAAATAAATTATGTAGCTCGTAATTGTTAATCTAAATTGTGATTGACGGTACACAGAATGAAATATATTACCCGGTACTATCTCAAACGTGAGACTTTTTCTCGTGGGAGTGGATCCCAAGAAATTCACACGTCCGGGATTCCCCAGTGTCTTTCGCTGACACTAACAAGAAAAATCTTATCCTATTTATTTTTATTTTTTATTTATCTCTAACACAAAAATAAATTTTTTATTTAACCATTTATTAATTAATTAATAATTGATAATAATTAAAAATTGTATTACAGGTGCCTCGGTGTTTTATTTTTGGTGTTGACGTTGCTGTCGGACATCAAAAAAACTACAAGACATTCAAATAATATAACTATAAAATAGTTATATTATTATTATTATTATAACAACAAGAACATCAACAAACGGAAGTGCGTAGGCAAGTGTAGCCGCGATGCGGAGGATTAAACGGCGACGAGTCGATGGACGATACAACGAATCAATTGAGAAATACGTGTGATAACAAAAATGACAATTTCGTGATCTAATTAATCAACAGACTGTACCGCTAATATTTGGATTACCAGTTGATTAAACCTGCAGCTAAAAATAAAGATATATATTATATATTATAATAAAAAAAAAAAAAAAAAAAAAAATTTGAGTTTTTAATAACGCGATAAGTGAAGTGAAAATTGTTGTTTTTTATATTTTTTAATAATTAATTATTTATTGATATTATTTAAATTTAAATCACCAAAGACACAAAAAAAAATTAAATTGTTGTGTTAAGTGTTATTTTCGCTAATAAATTTCATTTATAAACGTACAGATAATAATTGATACTTGGAATTTTATTAAACAGATAAATACCTGCTTAAGAGTTATTATTAAACAGGTAATTTTTTTTTTTAATAATTAATTATCATTAGTTAGCTAGAATTCTATAATTTATTATGTTTATTTAACATTAATACAATCAATTTACTATAAATTGACTTATTTTTTAAATAATAATAATAATAATAATAATAATAATAATAATAATAATAATAATAATAATAACGTAAAAAAAATTTAATTTGTTATTATAATTTTCAATTTTTGATCTTGAATAAAAATAATAACAATAATAATAATAATAGTAGTAATAATAATAATAATAATAATAATAATGAAATTATTTATTATTATTATTATTATTATTATTATTATTATTATTATTATTATTATTATTTAAATAAATAAATTTTAATATTTACTAATAATAAAATAATAGTCATAATTATAATTATAATAATAAATAAATAATAATAGTTATAAAAAAAAATAACAATAATAATAATAATAATAATAATAATAAATAATTTCTCAAAAAAATTATTTATTAAATTATTATTATTATTGTTTAAATAAATAAATTATAATATTTACTAATAATAAAATAGCCGTGTGTTGGTTACGTTAACGATAATAACAATAATAATAAAACGTTAGATTCTTCATATATTTGTGTAACGTTGCACGTCGTGAATAGATATCTACACAAGTATTGACGATAAATAAACTGTATATATTGTAAGGAAGGTTATCACGCATACATATATTTATTTCCATAAAAGAAGATATTTTTTTTTTTTTTTTAAGCTATTAACTTTAAAAGCGACATTAATTGATTAGCCAGATCTTGATTTATTATTTCTTTCTTCTTTTTATTATTATTATTATTATTATTATTTATTTTTTTTAATTCTTTTCTGAGACTTTAAACCTAAAAATCGTTCAACTATTAAAAAAAAAAAAAGTAATAAAGCGGTAGTCGAATGTAAAAATAATGTCTTATCGCTTGCTCGACGACTGTAGATATCAAGTTTAAACTTTTAAAGTTGTTTTTTAAAATTATATTCTTAATACATCATCAATACAATAATGAAAAATAATATTTTGCTCATACTTATTATTATTATTATTATTGAGTAAATATTTATCACTATCAAAGCCTCCGATTGGATCAATTGATACGTACTTGTTATTTTAATTTAAAGGGTAGTATGATTGAAAGTACCGATTTAGATAAATATCGCTGCCGGCAATAATATATCTAGCAAGCCACAAGCAGAAATTGTAGCAATATTCTCTTTAGTCTCAGCTCCCACGCATTTTAAAAATAAAAGAAGAAATAAGAGTAATAGAAGAATAAGAATTCAATTTAATAAAGAATTATTTTTTATATATAAAGACACGGTAAATTAATTGTAATCGAGTATAGATTGACGTATGGTTGATAATTATCACTACATACTTAAGATAAAAAAAAAATATCGTAAAATAGCCACATCTGATACGTGTGTTTGTTTCACGTGCTCGTAACTGGGATTAAAAACTTAAAAATTAAATCCTAGTTTATTTCTTACGTCACGTCCTGCTGGTTAATTAAAATTACAATTAAAATTTGTCCAGACGGGGAAGAAATATAATAAAAGAAGAAATAAAAAATAATTTTTGATATTTTTAAAGTATTTAAACTAGATGAATATTTAAATAGTATTTCTTTGAAAGGTTTACTAAATTTGACGTGACGCAACGTTTAACAGCTGACGTTAAAAAATTCGTAATTACTGCATGCCTATGTCTTAATACTGCGGTCGCGATTTAGTGAAGCATAATAAAAAAATTCGGTTTAAATAAAATAATAAATAAGTTACGGAATAAGTTAAAAAATAAATAAATAAATTAGTCAGTATTTATATTGTTGTTATTTTTAATTTGTAGAGAATATATATGTTATATAAATATATATATTATTTATAAAGAAGACGTGATAAAAAAAGGCGGCTTAGTAGCGGCAAGATAATGAGGAGTCTGGAGAGATTATCCGGTAGCGATCAGGATTGTATCGATCAGGAAATGTATATCGACTTGGACGACGTGTCTGTGGACTCAATTACGGGTAAAAGAGGACGTCACCATGTCAGTGGCGAAGTGAGTGTCCATTTATTTTTTTTTCTTCTTTTTTTTTATTAAGGATATTGGCGATGAAAATTGGAAATTAATACACAGAAAAAAAAAAATTTAATTAAATGAAGAAAAAAATTCTTGAAACAAGAAAATAATTTTTTAAAGTTTCGTCGTCTTGAGTTGAGGCAAAAAATTCTTCAATCAAGTAAAATTTATTTAGATGAAGAAAAATTTCGTAGTTTAAAAATTTTTTTACTCAAATTAACAAAATGAAAAAAAGTTTTTAAGATTTATTTATTTTACTTCTGTGAAAAATTATTTAACACATATTTATATTTATATATTTGGTATTTTTGATAATATTTTTAATTTTAAATTAGTAAAATCTAAAAAGTTTCTTGATCTTTTAATTGATCTATTATACTGAAAATTTATTAAAAAATTAAACAATTTAAAGAAAAAAAAACATCATTTTAATTGTTTGATATCTTAAAAAAATATTTTAAAAATTTTACCTGAAAAATGTCATTATTTTAAGCTATATATAAATATGCTTATTATCATGATTCAAATTGTATGTTTTTCTTCACTTATCTTAAATTGTTTAACAACAAATTTTTTTTTTACTCATTAAAAGTTTTTTTAATTTAAATTAATTAAATTGATGTACACTCTACAACAATTAAAAATTGTTTTCAATCGTCCTTCAACTAATCAAGTTCACTATCATTAAATTTAAAAAGATTTTTAAAATTTATAGAGATAAAAAAATTGTTCATTCAAAATTCACTCTATAAAAAATAAAAACAATTTTTGCAAGAATTTTCCTAATAAATATTTTCATTTTTCCTTATTTTGCAATAAGACTCCTCAGTTGCGAATAAAATAATTCTTCCTCTGTAAACTGAAAAAAAAAAAAAAAAGTAAACTTGATTCAAATAAATTTATTTTTCTGTGTACAATTCAATGTAACTTCTTAAATTCCAAGAGACAAAATCCTGATGAAAATTAAATTAGCTGACATCTTAAAATTTTTATAAATTTATTGAAAAATTATTTTAAAAAAATTAAAATAAGAAATTTTACATATAGAGAAAATTGAAAAAATTATACGTGAAATTTTTAAAAAATATTATTTAGTTCTAATTTAATAAATAAAAAAAATCAAAAATTATTTAAATTAGAACTAAAAAATTTCACGCATTATTTTTTAAGTTTTTTACAATTGAAAATTAAAAAAAAATTTTTTTGTAATCATTTTTTTGGGTAAAAAAAATTTTTTTAATTTTTAAAAGTCGGCTAACTTAATTTTGATCAGTATCATAAATAATGCCTCAATTTAATGTCCAATAAAAATGATATTATGAAACATTAATTAGATGGGGGAGGAGAGCGACAGCAGCGGGAGTGAACGTAGTCCGAAGCAAGCTAAAAGGCGAAATCGCGGTAGCAGCGGTCCGCCAACAACGAGAAGACGAAAAAGTGGTATTTCCGCGAGAGAGAGAAACCTCAGACGATTGGAGAGCAACGAGCGGGAGCGAATGAGGATGCATTCGCTGAACGATGCCTTTGAGGTATTAATCAACGTCCTTGAACAACGTCATACATACATACATACATACATAGATACTGACAATTATTCTTGCTCATCCTTACCTCTCATTCCTCTCATTCTTTATATTCACAGCACAGAATACATTCTACACTTACATCAACCTCTACCTTAACTTATAAGTTAGTACAATAAAAGAGCTTAACACACAACACAGCTAAGCTTATATTAGTGATGGGAATTCCGTGATGGCGATGACCGCGGGCGAACGCAGCGAGAGGTGAAGGAGGAGTGGCTCGACACACCTGACATCGCCCGTTTACCTGCCACCATCATTATATACCTTTATATACAAACTCTCATAGTAATTACTCCTCGGGTTAACGGGCTAACTTGTTGTACTTATATTTATATTTATATACATATAAATATATTGTAAATATATATAAATACCCTATTCTATCCTATCCCAGTACCCTAGGATACTAACCAACGTTTAAGATCATCCTAGTGACCGATCACGCCTTCAGGTCATTTACATCAACATATTAAATATATACTAACTATTACGTAGTTTGAACTTATCTTAACTTGATGTTTATCTCCTTACGGAATTCCCTACTTATATATTTACACTTACACTTACAATCTGAAAAAAAAATAATTAAGATTTTTTTTTAATTAAAAAAAATTTTTTTTTATCAATTTTTTTTATTCAAAAAAATTATTTTTAGGGTCAGAAATTTTTTTTTCAATGTATTTAATGAACTAGCACTCTTAAAAAATCACAAGACATTAGTTAAGTCATTTATATATTTACACTTAGACTTAAAATCTCAAAAAAAAAATAATTGAGATTTTTTTTTAATTAAAAAAAAAATTTTTTATTCAAAAAAATAATTTTAGAGTCAGGAATTTTTTTTTTGTAAAATTAATTTTTTTTCAGTGTAATTAAAGCACTAGCACACTTACAAAATTACAAGACATAAGTTAAGTTATTTTTATATTAATTGTTGGCTCGTATTTGCAGCAATTGAGAGAAGTAATACCTCACGTAAAAATGGAGAGAAAACTAAGCAAAATAGAAACACTTACGCTCGCTAAAAATTATATAATGGCATTGACTAATGTCATATGCGAAATGCGAGGAGAAGAGCAACCTTACACGTAAGTTATTTCGATAAATACACTTTTTATTAAATCATTCTGATTATTCAATTATACGCTGTCGCTTTTTTTCGCGCTGTCGATTGAGCGTACGTTTTTATGGTACTAGAAAATAATAATACTAAAATCGGTAAACATTTTAAGATTTAGTCTTTTTTTTTATCAAATAAATTGGAGATAGAGAAAATTTTTTTAAAAAATTGCATTTAATTTAATTAAATAATTGAAATTTAAACGAAGAAATAATTAAAAAATTTTTTTAATGAAATAAATAATTTTTAGCTTCCAAGAATTGTTTTTGATTAAAAAATTTGATTTTATTGAAAAAATATCTCGATTAAAAATTATTTCTCTTAAGTAAATTATTTTTTTCTGTCAATAAATTTTTTCCTGGTATTTAAATGCAATTATTAATCCAATATTAGCAATAGATAAAAATAATTTAGATAATAATGACAAATTTTATCCTCATGTTTC